>CAUYRT010071980.1:0-21931 GCA_963574885.1 Lepilemur ruficaudatus
AATATATAAATATAAAAAATTAGCCGGGCATGGTGGCACAGACCTGTAGTCCCAGCTACTCGGGAGGCTGAGGCAGGAGGATCACTTGAGCCCAGGAGTTTGAGGTTGCTGTGAGCTAGGCTGATGCCACGGCACTCTAGCACAGGCCACAGAGTAAGACTCTGTCTCAAAAAAAAAAAAAAAAACCCAAAAAACAAAAAAACAGTTAAGGTAAACTGTACATTTAAAAATAATTACAATAGTAAATTTTATGTTATGTACAGTTTTACCACGACTACCACAAAAAAACAGATAGCAAAAAAAGACTGCATATAAATACTATGTTGCCATCTGTTTACATTTAAACAGAAGTACAAAGGAAATGCACAACTCAAAGTGGATTTGACAAGGTATTATATTATAAAAGGTCAACCTCCAGCCCAAGAGCAGAAAAGGACAGATCCTAGAACTCTAGTGTCTCAGTTTTGGACTCATCCAGCTGCCCAACAAGGGTGGCCTGGATGTTCACAAAGCAACCAGAAAAATAATGAAATGACAATCCAACTAACAGCATGTGATACCATCAGAGAGTTCCAGTTCCAGAGGGAGAAGCCTACAAGCCTCACATTCCAGAATGCCCTAAGAGGATAACAGGCAGCCCAAGCATCTCCCTCCCTTTCCATGGGTGTCTCCTTTTCAGTACGGGTTCAAAGTTCCCTAGAGCAGAAAGTCAAAAGATTAGGCTCCCACAGGCTGGAAAGTAGAAGATAGTGGTTTCATCGGTATTTAACTATCACCTTACTTCCCCATTCTGAGGACTTCCTCACTAGATTTCAGTGCAAAAAGCAAATCTGGCAGGCACTGAGTGAGGGTGTAGTTTAAGAAACATCTGATGCTGTTCACTCTGCTGCTCATCACCTCAAAGTCACCAAGGATGGAAAAAAAGGAGGCCAAATTTTCCTACGAGGAAAATTACCAAATCCTGGGGGGAAAATCATCACCCACCCTAGAATACTCCTAGGATGCCCATATTTAAATGTTGAGCCTAAGACTCTGCAGCTCAACACAACGCCAATTCCTTTGGCCATTCTCTGTTTCCCTTTAAGGTTATCTGTTCTCCAGAACAAAAGAGATGAGAAAGTGTCACTAGTCATAAAGAGTCACCCAGCCAGTCCATCTCACTTGAGTTGATAATTACAAGTTGCTGGCATACTGAACATAGGAAAAAATACACCTAAAAAAAAAGATGACTAAGGAAGACAAGCAGCTCCCAGCATCTCCATGCCCAGTTATAAAAATAAGTGAGTATTGTAACAATCTTTAAGTATTAACTTGGAGACCTGGAGGACAACTGTTCCCCCGCCCTTCCCACCTTTTCCGAATCCCACTCCTCTCTCTCCCCAAAATATTAATTCTCAGTTACTCCCCAGAGGAACAGCCAAAAAAAAAAAAAAAAAAAACCCACAAAAAACAAAAAAATACTTACCAAGGGAAAGAACAACAAAGAACACCAATAAACCACAAGAGTTCTTTCATTGGGTATTCAAATTTTAACAACAGTTACTTTACTTTCTAGTCTAAAGACCCTTCAAAACCAAAGCCTCAGCTCAGGGGGGATCGGTTCCACCCATTAGACTGCACTCTAGTAGTCTAGGCCCTGGAAAGTCTTATGCCTTACTAAAACAAGTCAATCACTTCTAAACAGAAAGTGGTTTCAAGAAATCACTAGAATCACCATTCGTTCCTCCAACATCCTATGTTCCAACTTTTAGTTGGAACAAATTATTTACTGAACTTTAAAAAAAAAAAAAAAAGACACCGAGATAATTGGAAAAGGAGCAGAGGAACATCACACTAGAGCCACCTAGAACTCATTATTCTGCCCCCATCCACTACATGGTCCGGGTCAATCAGAAACCTTGAGATTGGCACGCCATCTGATTCTCTGCCACGCACTCGCTTATCAGCTCTGCTTCGAAGAAATGTTCTTTCTTAACTAGCTCAGCTTGCACTGATCACACTTCAGCAATAAAGGCCTGAATCTGGCAGAAGTTCCTGCCTTCCAGGTCATCATGAGTAGGGCCAGGCAAATTTAGTTGGCTCCTACACTTGCACTAACGTAGGAGAGAAGTATCGTCTCCTCCCCTTTCGCTTCACGTCGATTCAGAGAGTGGGTGTAGCAGTTGCAAGAGTACCCCGTAAGAGGAAAGGGCCCCAGGCCGGAGCACAGGAGGCAGTCCTGTGGTCTCAAGCTCCTCTAGGGAGGGAGGGCACCGCGCTTCCTCTCAGCCGACTGCTGCCTCATTTCCTGAGCAGGCGGAGGGAGCGGAAAAGCTGCCAACAGGCCAGGTCGGGGGTTTTCCGGCGGTTCCCACCCCCCAACTCTCACCCTTTCACAGAAGGTTCGGCCCTGCCCCTCACAAACGAGAAAAGTACCCACCCACTCTCACCTCTTGGGCCGGAAACCCCAGGCGAGAGCAAAGTTCTCCCACCCTTCATGGGGAAGTGGGGGAGGGAGAGGCCGCTGAGCCCCTCCCCCAGCCGCGCCCGGATCCAAGGGATTGAATGAATGACCTGGGGAAAAAAAGGAGGAAAGCCACTCCCCAGGCTCGCGTAAGGCTCAATTCCTTCAAAGGTCAAGCCTCTTTGCCCGAGCACTCAGTTCTCTCTTCGCCTGCTCGCAGTCCTACCAGGGCTGAGCCCCACCCATCCTGTGGGCTCCAACTTCATCTCCGAGCCTGCTGGCCCCCAAAGGACAGCGCTCGATAGCAAAAGGGACCCTATTTGGGGTCCCCGCTGCACCAGCGCCTGCCCCTCCCTCATGCGCCTCGCCCTCTCCGTACCTGTTCCCGGGCCCGCCTTTCTCCCTCCACTTCCCGCTGGAGGCGCTCGGCTCTCTCCTCTGCATCATCAGCCTGCTGTTGCAGAACCTGGATCTTGCGCTTCACCGCCTCGATGGTGGTGATCCCAGCCATGGTGCCTACCCCGCTGCTGATCGCGCTACCGTTCCTGCCTCCTCCGCTCGGCGTTGCAGCCGCTCCTCACCCCTGCTTCCGCCTGCTCCGCCCTGAAATACCGGAACTCACCCACCCTCCCGGATGTGACGCTACAGCTGCCGCGCCTTCGCACCGCCAGGCAGGCGGGAAGGCAGTCCAGTGGAGGGAGAGCGGCGGATGGGAGCGAGGGGCGGGGCCTTCCAGTCGCCCTAGGCAACCGCTCCAGGCCTCACCTTGGGCCAGTAAAGGGGGGCGGGGCTGGGAAGAAGAAGGGCTACCATGGTAACTGGGAGGCGCGTCTTGGTCTAGCCTCTCCAGCCAGGCAGGCCGCCCACAATGGTTGGCCCTTTTACGAGTGTACTAACCTTACACTCACGCAGTTGACCCCGACTCCCCCAACGCCAGCCTGCCATTAAGGCACTCTGTAGCCTCTCCATGATATAAACATCCTACTAGCTTCTGTTTCCACACACCCCGCGACAGACTCCAAAAACAGGTTCTAAGAAAAGCCTAAAGGACTTTCTGGGTCTCATCTTCAAAAGAGCCCCACTTCAACCTCCTTTCAAAGTCTGCTCGGGTAGGTTCCCTCCCATCTCCTGCAAGTCAATGAAGGGAACTACGGAGGTGGAAGATACGGGCAAATTGGCAAAGTTCTCATTCCATTTGGCATCAGTTATGAACTTAAGTGTTCCATTCAGAATACCAGTCTTTTCCCCTGTTATTTTTGAGAATCAATATGCACCGTCAATTAGCCAACCTGCCAGCCCCTCCAACCCTTGGAATGATTCAGGACTTCATAATTTAATTTAATCATCACTTACAATTCCTCTTGTAGATGTGGAAGATATCTTATGCTCACCTTTTTATCAGGAAGGAATCTTCTATTACAGACCACTGTTACCAGATCCTTGTGCGACAGCAAGATACGAGTGCCTGAAAAACTGTGCTGTGGAATTGAGCCTCCATTCTGTATTATAACTTTGACCAATTTCAGTGTCACTTCTTCTTCCAGGTACTCCAAGGAACTGTCTATGAATTGGAAACTGCCGCTACAGGCCCTGCCATGCAGGATTTCTGGGAGCGCAGTGGTAAAGAGACTTGAGAATTTTATCTTATTCTTTGTATTCGGCCCACCTTCCAAGCAAATAATAATGATAAATCTCTCCTCTGGTACAGCTCTCTTTTCCCCTAGAAAATCTGAAGGTACAACAGGACTTAGGGCTGGGTGCAGTGGCTCACGCCTGTAATCCTAGCACTCTGGGAGGCCAATGCAGGAGGATTGCTTGAGCTCAGGAGTTCGAGACCAGCCTGAGCAAGAGTGAGACCCCGTCTCTACTAAAAATAGAAAAATTAGCTGGGAATGGTGGCACGTGCCTGTAGTCCCAGCTACTCGGGAGGCTGAGGCAGGAGGATCACTTAAGCCCAGGAGTTTGAGGTTACTGTGAGCTAGGCTGACGCCTCAGCACTCTAGCCCTGGCAACAGAGTGAGACTCTAAAAAACCCCAAACAAACCGGACTTAGAATTAAGAATCCTACAATCCTACCTCCTGAAAGAAATAGTAGGCAAGACAGTTACTGCCTTCGATGTCTGGTTCTAAGGATGCTCCCTCCAGAGGCTCTGTTTTCTTATCTCTTTTTGGAAATACTGAACAATGACACTATTCAGAAGAAAGAACTTGGACAGACAATAATTTTCTCAGTAGAGTGATCTGTATACTTTGATTTTTCCTCCAGGAATTGAGAAGAAAGAGCAGGGTTCTGACTCTCGATAAGCTCTATCTTAATGGCCTAAGAATTTTTCCAGCTTGCTTTGGAGAAGTCTATCAGAGGGACTGTAGAAGCGGAAGTGAGAGTTTGTCATCTAGATGTTGATCAGCAGAGGGCACTATTGAACCTCCCTGTGCCCTAGTAAAGAAGCAGACCTCATCCTAGATAAACCAAAAGGGTGTTGAGAGCACCACTGCATTCCTGATGTTGGTAAATTTGAACAGATAATCTCCTCTTGATCCAGGGAAACAGATGGACTGACTCATGATAGCCTTTAGAAGCACGATGGATAGGCAGCAAGGGGCCCAGTGCTATTGTTTTCCTGGTGACCAACAATACAACAATATATCAACAGGTGTATATGTCCATCCTGTCCCTTTCCTCATCCCTCCCACCACCTGTCAGTAAAAATGGGTGTTGTGACTTTATGTCCTAACCATTGCACTCTTCTGTCCCCCTGTTTCTCCCTAAACAGCTTCTCTCTTTTTATTATTATTATTTCCTGACCACTAGACAATGTGGGATCTCCAAACAGCTTCTGATTTCATCTCAGATTAAAACGATCTTAGGCATGGTTGCACAACCGTGTGAATGTACTTACTGCCACTGATCTGTATACTTAAAAATAGTTAAAATGGTAATTTTATGTATGTACTTGTTTTTACCACAACTAAAAAAAAAAGAATATTAGACAAAACTCAGGGAATAAAAAAGCAAACTTTGAGCTGGTCTTGCCACACCCTTACCCTTTCTTTGTTTAAACAGTCCTAGCAAATCCTACACTTTCCAGAAAGGCTTCTCCGATCACCAGAACTGCCTGTGTAAACATGCAATTATTGACTCCCTCCTCTCTCTCTTCTTGTATCTACATCAAGGTAATACACTCTATTTACTTATTTATTAATCTTAAGGTCAGAAACTGAGCTGTTAACTTCCTTTATATTGGACAGAGTACCCTCCCTCCAAAAATGCATATATTATGCTGCTGATGACTCTGGCCCTTGCTCTGTACCTTAAACCTTGTTGCTCCTCCTTATCCAGCATTTCTCCCAGTTCCTATAAACACTATGCTTTCCTTCTTTGATCCTTCAAGGCAGGGGTCAGTAAACTTTTGCTCTACAGGGCCAGATAGTAAATATTTCTGCCTTTGCAGATCATAGGATCTCTGTGGTCACTACTCAGTTGTAAAGAGAAAGCCAGTAGACAATATGTAAATGAATGAGCATGACTATGTTCCAATAAAACTTTATTTATAAAACCAGTTTGTTGCAGGATTTAACCCACAGGTGATAGTTTGCTGACCCTAGCTTTGTGGAAAGAAACCTTTCTTCTTGCTTCCATCTCAACCTGGCCTAACAGACTTTTGCCTCTTGGCCACAACTTTCCTCTTCTATTTCTTGTTCTTATACAAGGTACTTACTGACATGTTGGGAAAGCTAACGAGGGACTGAGGAGTTGAATGAGTATTTTTTTTTTTACCAATACTTTACGTATTTAAATAGTTTTTGGTGGTTTCCTGTATAAATATGAGGAGGCTTCTTTCAAATCAATATACTGAGTAGATTTACCATGTCTGGGTGGGGGTTGATGTGTGTGTGTGTGTGTGTGTGTGTGTGTGTAAAACAGCTTAAGACAGAATTGATCCCCAGGAAATCTCTTTATCTTCCTGATATTATCTAGATCCTCTATGTCACTCTCCCTCCCCCAAGATCTCAGGTTAGGCTTGTTTGTTCTGTTTCTTGCTCCTGGAAACACCTCCTCAAGCCTACATACTAGCTGTTTAAGCCCTAAGGACTTTCCCAGAGAGTTGTTACCCAGCACCTCACAAAACTGTTATTAACTTGACATTGTGCTAGCCTGTGAAAACGTCTATCGTCATGCCCATATATTAGACCCAGAGAGATCCATCCAACTGTATCTGGAACCTAAGTTAGGCGACTCCCCAGCAGGCCATCAAGCACTTGCCCAAAAATCTGGGAGTAACATGCAGATTTTGCAGTATTTTGCAGTTTTTCAAGAAGAGAGAATTAACAGTTTACAGTGGCCTAAATTTTTAGAAACAATGAGTTTATGTAATATATATCATCCAGTTTATATTTCCAACTTCTGACATTATATATTCAATGCTCACCACTTTCCTTGGCCACTGAAAGTGATGGAAAGCCAAAAACAGATCGGAAAACTAATGGCAGAGAGGCTGAATGTGAGGATCCAGAAGCATTTATGAATGGTTCACTCTGTCCTAGCTATTTTCTAAAAACCAAATGTAATTTTACTATTTTTTTATAATTTTTTTTTTTAAGAGACAGAGTCTTGCTCTGTCACCCAGGCTGGAGTGCAATGGCATGCAGCACAATCATAGTTCATTGCAGCCTCGAACTCCTGGGCTCAAGCAATGTCCTACCTCAGCTTCCCAAGTAGCTGGGACTACAGGCATTGTATCACCATGCTCAACTAATTTTTCTTATTTTTTGTAGAGATGGGGTCTCACTATATTGCCCAGGCTGATCTCAAACGCTTTTTTTTTTTTTTTTTTTTGAGACAGAGTCTCACTCTGTTGCCTGGGCTAGAATGAGTGCCGTGGTGACAGCCTAGCTCACAGCAACCTCAAACTCCTAGGCTCAAGCGATCCTTCTGCCTCAGCCTCCCGAGTAGCTGGGACTACAGGCATGTGCCACCATGCCCGGCTAACTTTTTTCTACATATTTTTAGTTGGCCAATTAATTTATTTCTATTTATAATAGAGACGAGGTCTTGCTCTTGCTTAGGCTGGTTTCGAACTCCTGACCTTAAGCGATCTGCTGGCCTTGGCCTCCCAGAGTGCTAGGATTACGGGTGTGAGCCACTGTGCCCGGCCTGGTCTCAAACTCTTAGCCTCAAGCAATCCTCCTGCCCTGGCCTCCCAAAGTGCCAGGATTACAGGCATGAGCCACAAATGTGATTTTAAATAATGTATGTTCCTATTTTCCTATTAACTCAGTTTGCTGATAATTGACTGTGTTTCCATCAATAGTGGGACATTCTTTTGTTGCTGCTAAGACTCCTATGGTACTTTTCTTCCAAAAAACTTTTCTATCTAGTCTCTCATCTATCTTTGTGGCAAACTTTGAGGTTGAAGATGAAGAAAAGTGGGTGATTATGGGATACTATGAAGTGGAAAATGAGAATTGATCATTTTCAAATGGGAAAATTCAGCCCTAGAGAACCTGAGTAATTTACTCAAGGTCATAGAGTAAGGTCTGGTAGTGAAACTTCCCCACCCCCTTAGATTACTTTTTAGTTTCTATTATAGTCTATCACTCTAGGGACCTCTCTGCTGCAATATGAGTAATGCTTCCTATGGTATCTCTGTGGCTTAAGGGTAGATGCCCACATTGGCCAAGAAAAATGAACCCATATAGGGCCAGGGTCAATGTGACCTCTGTTTCCCATTGTGAAATCTGAGCTGGCTTTGTTGGGCAGTTGAGAGATGAGAGGTTCTCTATTAATACACATATGTACATGCCAAGCCTTGGACACAAAAACTAAGAATGTGGAATAGGGGAGGAGGTAGGGTAAGTGATAGCAGTCTGGACTTAGAGTCCTCTCCTCTTGTCCAGATCCTAGGAAAGATAATAAATTCCTAGGCAGGACAAAAATGAGACTTCTACATGTCTTTAAGAAAGAAAATATATGCCATTATGAGGATATGCCAGCATGTGTTTATATGCAAAAATGTGTGTGGGTATATATGTCTATCTTCTGTGAACCTATGAATATGTCAAAAATGTGTTTGGAATTTCATCATATATTAACATAAAGATCTGTATGTGTAGATTAAACTCATCCCTCATCTCTCTAATACTCACATCAGCTGCCTTCTTCTCTGCCAGCTCCAGCTTCTCCTGGGCATCCTTCAAAGCTTCAGAATACTTGTCCAGCTCATCCTCTGTTCCCTTCAGCTTCTTCTGCATGGCTGCCAGTTCATCCTCCAGCTATAGGGGCCCAGAAAGTCACACACAAAGACATTCATACACAACAGTGCAGGCTTGGACCCTGGGCTTTTGGGCCCCTGAGCCCAGCCTCCATGTTAGCATCCCCAGAGAAACGCACTTTCTCCCCAGCCACTTCCATCCCACTGCCTCAGGAGTTATGCTATAGCTTGGCTTATGACCCTATGATCTCTGACCCTAAGATGACCAAGCCATCCTTGGTTTTCATCCAAGATCCTTGGATGGTAACTGTCTAAGGGTGTAGATGCCTGTGATACTATTTAAGAGAAAAGAGATGGTGACTGCTAAACTCTTACCTTTTCCTCTAGAAGTCAGGGGTTCTTCCAAAACATCGTCTGGTTCTACATAAATTCAGCAGAAACACCGTGGCTCAGAAGGGGCCACTGACTTTCCCAAGATCACACAGGCAGTCTTAGGCAGATACCCTAGATGTCCTCTGCCCCTCCAGTGAGGCTGGGGAATACCTGCTACCCAAAGAGGGAGCTAGCACCAGTGGTCACTGCTTTTCCCATAAAAACTTGCTTCCATCTCATAGTATAGTCTTGTTCACCAGCAGGTGAGAGAGACCAATGCCACTGCCTACCTGTTTACTTCTTTCTTCTGCTTGCTTTTGCTCAGCTTCAGCTTGCTCCGCCCGATCCAGAGCATTTTCCTTGTCCAACTTCAGCATCTGCATCTTTTTCTTGATGGCCTCCATCATGAGCAGTGGCTGTTGTCAGGCTCACCTGTGGACACTGGAGAACTGGAGACTAAGGCAAGAAAGGGGGGGTTGCTTCCTGAGTGACTAGGGGTTACCCAGACTTGAGCCTTTATCTGTGCTCATGGCTCCACCTCTTGTTCCTAATATGGTCATTCCAGCTCCCTCTACTCCATCATTGTTCTCCTGGGAGAACACAGGGTGAGACACTTTGATGGACTGACATCACCAGCAAAAAAATATTTGGGAACAGCTGAGGCTGATATTAGACAATGGAAAATGGGGGAGGGGAGAGGCTCTCCCTGACCCTGAAACTTTCCATTCGTACTGGGCAGCTCTATGGGTCTTTTAAAAGAGCAAGAAGAGTCTGGCCAAAGTTCAGCTTATTAATAAAAAAAGAAAAAAAGCAGGAAGAGGGGAGAGGAGAACACTGAAATAGAGAAGGATACTTTGGTGATTCTAGAATGGCAGTTTTCATCCAGAGGGTCCTAGTTGCCCTTCAGCTTCTCCCTTTCTATCCCCCAGACTGTGTTGGATGCTGGTCAAACTCCACAGGTTGAGTTTCATCTTTTGATTCCTGGTATTCAGTGAGCTTGGGCAACAGGGAAGAGAAGAGGTCACTCATGATCCTTGACAATTCTCCCAGATCTCCAGCTCAAATTGCTCTGCTATTTTGGGAGTCTCTAATCAGCCAGGAGACATTGTTTCTCCCCGCTAAGAGCCACAGGAATAGTGTAAAAGGATAGGGTTGGGATCTGGAAGGCAATCTCAGAACTACAAGTGGGGTGGAGTGAGAAACAGAGAAGGGTCAGAATAATCCAGCAGGATCATGCCCTCTGTTTTCCCATAGTGATCTTAAAAATAGAACTTTTGTACCTACACAGGTCTGTGTTCTCTCTACCCTTCTCTTCATTTCCTCCCTTCTTAACTACTCCCTCCCACAACCCATCACATCATCATAATCATCATTACTAGCTCTATTCTTCCCAGTTTAGGTCCAGGCCATGTTTATTCTTCTACTGGGAGGCTTGCTACTGACAGGTGGCATCTGATCCCTAGTACACTGGCACCATGTACCTGAGAATATGGCAGGGGAGATGTGGGCACTGTTCATGGTGACCAGAGCTATCAGGGAAGAATATAAATGGCTCTACTTAGTCATTATGTCAAGGATAGTGTTAATGCTAAGCCCCAGCAAGGGGGAAACTGAGACACCCACCAGGACAGAGGGCAGAGCAGAGCTAGAATCCACTCTTGAGAGTTTCCAGTCCCTAGAGGTAGATAGGTAGATAGACAGAAACCATCTGCTGAGTCTTTTTTTTTTTTTTTTGAGACAGAGTCTCACTTTGCCCCGGCTGGAGTGCCATGGCGTCAGTCTAGCTCACAGCAACCTTAAACTCCTGGGCTCAAGCGATCCTCCTGCCTCAGCCTTCCAAGTAGCTGGGACTGCAGGCATGTGCCACCATGCCCAGCTAATTTTTTTTCCTCTCTCTCTCTATATTTTTAGTTAGCCAATTAATTTATTTCTATTTTTAGTAGAGTTGGAGTCTCACTCTTGCTCAGGCTGGTTTTGAACTCCTGACCTTGAGCGATCCACCTGCCTTGGCCTCACAGAGTGCTAGGATTACAGGCGTGAGCCACCGTGCCTGGCCCATCCGCTGAGTCTTGAAGGAAAGCAGAGAAACCAAGTCTCCTTTCCTTGGAGACTAACCAGGGAAAGGGACTAGGAAACAGGAGAGTCCCAGGGAGAAGAAGCAGTGGATAATGGGGGTGCGGGTGGGGAATAAGGAGGAGAAAAATACAAGGACAAGAGAAAATTAGGAAAAGAGATATATCCCTTTTAGCATAAGGGAGCAAGTGATAGGAAGACTTGGTCCCCAAATTCCAGCTGTCTCCCACTCCTGCACCAGCACTTTACGTTAAGGTTGAAATCTACATAGGTTGTGGCTACTGGTCTTTCAAGAGAAGTCTTGGAGACAAGAGGTTCAGTAAAAAGAACAGGAGTCCCAGAGGGCAAAGATTGAGGGAGGAAAGAGGGTGATGCTGAATTGCCTACTGCTATAAGAATATGTTTGACATTTAGTTGGTTCCTAATTAAACAACCCAATATCAAACATATCACACAGAAGTAGGCAGGAGGGCTTTGGTGGTCATCTGCCTTCCTGCCCATTGCAAAGAAAGGTCAGAGCAGAGACTCCAGGCACCAGTCTTGTCTAGATGGAGAGCCATCTCCTTGAGGAAGGGCACTGGCCTGTGGTCTTCACCTCCCAAGACAGCCAGCTATTGCTCATGTGCCCTTCGTGCCAACCCTGCCTTAGCTCCTCTCCTGTAAGTGCCTGCCCTTTGCTGGATCACGTTGGCCTAAACCAGGAAGAATACCTGGCAGGACTCCACATCCGACACCTATCGTGTTCCCCGGCACTCCCGCGTGGAGTTTCTCCCCCTCATGTGACGGCTCCAGTGCCCAGAGGATCAGCAGTGTCAGCAGCTCCTCATCAAAGTTGCCACCTGCTCTCAAGGCCATTCCAGCTGCCCTGAGGCTTTCCGGGGGTGGGGGTGGGGGCTTGTTGTACATCCTGCTTTACCCTTCCAACAGAATTCTTAACCTTTCCAGATCACCCCCACAAGACTGATGAGGTCCTTTTAGTGGACACCACTGTGGCATCTTTCTGCTCTCATGTGCTACAGATAAGTAGCCATTAGGAATTTCCAAAATACTTCTTCATTCCTCCATCTTATCCCTTTCTCACCTTCTCCCACGTCCTCCAGGTATCCTCCTTAAAGTCACCCTTGGATGTGCAGAAGAACAACTTGTCTCATTGGCAGGCTCCAGCATAGGCTCTAGAAGAGAAGGCAGGTTCCCCCCTGCCTGGCAGAACTGAAACTAAGGCTTTAGATCAAGGGTAAGGGAGGAAACTCCCTCTGCCAGGAAGCAGCCTGCAGTCCTTAGGGCTCCCCTCCTCTTCTGGGGCTTTTTATGACAAGAACTCCTGGGCTGGCTTCTCCAAGGGTCTTCCCTTACAGAGATCCAGCCTGGTTCCCATCTGGGGGATTTTTCTTTTGAAGAGAATCAGGTTTGTTGAATGTCACGTAGCATGCAGATGCTTCTCTCCACTGTGGCAGAAACGAGCCCAAGTTATAGCTGCACTGGGGGCTGGAGGTTTTGGGGGAAGGGTGGGGGTGGGAGGAGGACGCTCTGCTTCAGCCCCCAGGCCTGTTCCATGTGTCCTTGTTCCCATTCCGGACACCCCCCCTCCCAGCATACACCAACTCCACAGTGTCCTTGATCTAGATCGATAGCTTGTCCCAAGCCCCAGTCAATCCCTGTTGTGTGGCTCTTGCCTTCCAGGGGAAGACTAACAAATGAGCATACAGGCCCCAAGGCAGGCAACGATGATGTTATCTTATGTCCTTGTTCCTTTATGGCTCCCAAAGGGTGTGTGTAGGTGTGTGTGTGTGTGTGTGTGTGTGTGTGTGTGTGTGTGATTTTTACTTTCTTATTCTTAACCTCCCAAATTCTAGTCCCTTTCTCTAAGAAACTTAACCACACTGGAGAATCAGAGGCTGGAGGAAGAGAGGCTGGGAAAGGGACTAGTAGGAATTGAAAGGACTGTAGTGTTTGGGGCATTAGGGGAACAGAGGCAGAATGGGAATACTGATGTAGGGGAGGAATAGCTGTCTTGGAAGGAAACTTTGAATGGCATAACTAGGCAGAAATATCAGATAGCCTCTGATGAAGGCCCTTCAGTTCTCCTGTTCAGCCATTTCAAACAGACTGAGCCCGTCTGAGCCAGAAGAGCTGGGTAAGGCATCAGCCACAGAATGAAGAGGGGCTGGGTGGGAGCAATGGGGTGATGTGATGAGAGCAGACAGAATAGACAGACAGGATCAGAGGAGATGGGCTCTGTAGGGGGCTGACCTGCCAATATTGGAGCCAGCCTGGCACTGACAAGCCCTGGGGTAAGAGGCCAAGGTCAGGAATCAGGCTGAGGGGTTGGAGCATTCTGTGGGTCCACATGAACAGAGGAAAGAGGAACAGAGAGAAGAGCTCAAGTGTTTTTTCAAGCTATTGAAAAAAAGAAAAAAGATTAAAAGAAAAAAATAAAAAAGAGAAATAGAAGGGGTTGGTGAGGGAGCATGGTGGGAGGTAGGGGTAGGTCAAGTAATAGAGAGGATATAAAAATGGAAAAAGTTATCATAGGAGCAAGAAAATATCATTATGGGTTACCATTTATTGGACATTAAGTGTGACTCTCTACTAAGTGCTTTAATCCCCACAGCAACCCAATGAGCATTATCTCAATTTTTACATAGTGTATAAGGAACTGTAATCCAGAAAATCAAAATAATTTGCACAAGGCCATGCAACCAGTAAGTAGCAGAGCCAGCACTGAAGCCCAGGTCTGTCCAGTGTTAAAGCCTGTTCTCCTAACACCGAGCTAGACTGCTTGAATAGAAGCAGGGGGCGGTCTGGGGGACATACATGCGGGAAGATGAAATGAGTGAAGGGAAGATGGACCTCCAGGAAATCGAGGGCAGGAAACAGAAGGAATGAGAGACCCACTCTCAGGCTTGTGGGTCAAATTCAGGGCAGGTGTGTGTGGTTTCGTCTCCTTTGAAACTCACATCATACCTTGCATTACTTGTTAAACAGCTGCCTCTCTCACCAGCCTGTGGAACTCTACGTCATTTGGTTTAAGCACTCTTGAGTAGTTATGGACTAAAGAGGGTTTGGGAAGTAGAAGTGATGGGAGCTGGATGATGAATAGATATATAGGACAGAGAGAAGGATGGGCATGGGATGGAGAATGACATTTGATCTGGATAAGGGGGCTGGCCAGAGGGTTAACAAACAATCTCTGAAGGACCTGGATCACAGGGAAATCTCCTGAGGGGAAAATGGAGGATACCTACTGTGTGCTAAGCACTGGGCTCGCTCTCTCTCTCTACATACATTATCTTACCTATCAAAATGATCCTATGAAATAGGTATTATTGTCCTCATTTTCAGAAGAGGAAATTGAGGCTCGGATAAGTTAAATCCCTTACACGTGATGACATAAGAATTAAAGAGATGAAACCTCTTTAATTTGAACCTACACCTGACTCCAAAGCCTGTGTTCTTCTCCTTACACCTGTGGCCTCTCAGTGCTCCTGATCAGTGGGGTGTGTAGGGGCAGAGAAAGGAGAAATTCTGACAGCTAGGAGATGAATAATGGGGGATTCATCAGGAGACTGAAGGATTAAGACAGACTTGGGCAGTGGCAAAGGAAGGGTGTGAGTTTTGCAATAGAGACATAGGCACATGGAGTTGAGGGTGGGAAAAGATCATGTGGATAGAATAAGTGACCAGTGAGGACACCAATGGCAAGGTGAGAGCACAGGGCAAAGTAATGTATAAAGGTGCTGACATCAGGGAGTGATGGTGTGCTCCTACAGCTGCCACTGGCTATGAAATGGGGGTCTCTTTGATTTGGGATGTCATTTGCATATAAAGTGGACCCTTATAAGTGAAGTTTTTTATGGCCTATGGATGCATATGGTGAATCAGTACTTTTCAGTATTTTTCAGAGTTTTGAATGCCTTTCAATTGGACATGTTCTTCCTAGCAACCTACAAATCCCACCAATCCTTATTTCCTTACACCTGCCACATTACCAGCCCGAATCCTGGAAGCATTTAAGTTTGGAACTCTCTCATTTTGCAAAGGTAGGAATTCAGGCCCAGAGGAAAGAGACTTGCTCAAGGTTTCACAATAACTAGCTGACTCAAAACCCAAAATGCAGGGTGGGCGAGGTGGCTCACGCCTGTAATCCTAGCACTCTGGGAGGCCGAGGTGGGAGGATCGCTCAAGGTCAGGAGTTCGAAACCAGCCTGAGCAAGAGTGAGACCCGTCTCTATTATAGAAAGAAATTAATTGGCCAACTAAAAATATACAGAAAAAATTAGCCGGGCATGGTGGCACATGCCTGTAGTCCCAGCTACTCGGGAGGCTGAGGAAGGAGGATTGCTTGAGCCCAGGCATTTGAGGTTGCTGTGAGCTAGGCTGATGCCACGGCACTCTAGCCTGGGCAACAGAGTGAGACTCTGTCTCAAAAAAAAAAACAAAAAAACAAAATGCAGGCTTCTTGACACCCAAGCGCCACAGTTCCTGTAGATTAACAGCCACAGTCAGAGCAATTTGTCCAAGTATACAGAAAAGATCGGTGAAAGTGAGATCTGAGAGGTGGTGAGCAAAATCCAGGAAGATTATGGTAGCTGAGAAGTAAGCACTTTTGAAACCAAGAGTTAGAGCTGAGAGAATGAACCCAGTGATCTAAGTTTGAACCTTTAAGATCTAACTTTATTTGTTAAACCAAGTTGGGATTCTCAATTCTCAAATCACATTGTCCACCCACCACATTCCCCGCTCCCTTGCATCAACACTGTATATCCCACTCTGACCACAAGGCGTCACTCTTGTTTTTAACCATTGTTTCATAGATTGTTTCCCAAATAGCCGCAGGGGGTCGACATGAGAGTGAAGAGGTCAAGAGTGGGAGCATTGTCTTAAGTCCTAGGCAGATCACTAGATCCAGGAATGTTTTGGGAAGGAAGTTCAAGGCGGTAGAGGCTCAAGAAGGCTATAGGTTAGCAGGCATGATGAGAATGGAAGAACGGTGTTTGGGATGTCGTCAGAGTCTCTCCACATAAAAAGCTTTGCCCATCTGATTTAATTCCTGCTGGTACTGCTGATGCTCCTTTTCAAACAGCTGGTGCAGGGCAGCTTGACGGACCTGGTGGGGAGGGCAGAATAAAGTGTGTTGTTTGCCCTGTCTTTACCACCCTTTCTCATTCTCTCTCCCTGGTTGCTTTCCTATTACATGTGTTCTCTTTGACCTGGACTTAACTGTGACATAAAGTTAGACAGGAACAGATTGGATAGGAAAAGAAGCCTATCCAATTTTTTTCTCCATAGGTGAAGCCCCATATTCAGCAAATATTTGCTGAGAACATACCATAAACCATGAACTCTGCTAGGTACTCGGGATACAAAGGTGGTTACATGACAGCAACTGGGGACTCCATGGGGAGAGAGATACTGACAGGCAGGTCCTGGGCACTAAGAGGCAGTTTTGAGTCTCACCAAGATGAAAGGAGCAGGGACTAGAATGCACTTTGGGACTTTAAAATGTGCCGCTGCCAGTTGGATGCAAAGAATCATTTAATGAAAAAGAGCTTTGGCATTTGAAGTTAGAGTTGTTGTTCTGCTGTAATGGTGAAAACCTCAGAGGCAAATGAGATGGGTGAGTAATGACAGAGACCAGGAGCTTGGAAATCCTAGTGGGCAAAGGCACAGAGCAGTAATGAATAGAACTCACCATCAGTAGTTGCTTGTTGGCCAGTGCCAATTCCTGTACCATGGTCTCCTGCATCCTTAGGGTGGCATATGGGTTTCTTCTCTGGTTCAGTGTCATTTGCCACAGACAGGTAGTATGTGAATTTTGCCACCTGCCCCAGGTATACAGAGGTGGAGGTTGAACGGGTTAGAGTTAGAAGTGGAGACAAAAACCTCATGAGTGAGGCTGCTTCTTCACCCAGAACCTCTGTACCAATGTCAGAAGATGTAAAGTCCTTAAAAGTATGACTTATAACCTAGTGTATACAGTATGCCATTTAATCATTACAATAATCATGTGGCAGAGGCATTAATTTTTACACAATACAGTCGGGGAAACTTGGGAGTTGCCCAAGGTTCACTTAGTGGCAGACCTGGGTCTCTAAGCTCTCTAAGGCTAATCTTCCTTCCATCATACCAGTGGTTCTCAACCCTGGCTGGATGCTGGAATCTTCATTAAGTTTTTTTTAAACAATAAAAAAAGATTTTTAATGCATCAAAGGAATATACATATACATCATGCATATATGTATGTGTACATATACACTGTTGACATTTTTTAAAAAGTCAAAAGTAGTTTTTCCGCATGACTAGAAACTTTAACCCACATAGAAATATATTAAATGAAAAGTAAAAGTTTCACTATGCCCCAGTCCTTCTCAACAAATTTAGCAGTTTCTTGTGTATCCTTCCAGAAAAATTTTCTATAATTTACTAGCAAGTATATCTTCTTTTTTTAAATGAGAGATCATATAAGAAGTGTTACTTAATAATTTGGATTTTTCATATTAGCACATAGAAATTTGCTTCATTCAGCTTAAAGAGGCTTCTCTTATTTCATCCCAGACCACTTAAACCAGAATCTCCTAGGATAACACCTGGGCATCAGAACTTTTTAAAAAATTCACCAGGTGAAACAGACATGCACCGCAACCTTTTGAGGCTTCTCATTCACTCAATCAACAAATACTGCAATACCTACCACATGATTAGTACAAAGCCAGACAACAAAGACTTGAATTCTTAAAAAATAAAAACACAACACAAACTTGCTCTAATTTTCCTTCAGAGAATGGGAAGCAGGAAGCAATTAAAAACCATACAGTCTATAGAGCCAAACCTAGTGGGCACTTAGAGGTTGATCTCTGCTTGCTTTGAGAACAAGATTGCTTCTTACCCCCTTCCACGTTTGCCTTCTTGATGAGCCCCTAACAAGATGGAAGTGGCTCAGGGAGGACAGGGGAGTGGAAAGGTCAAGTTGAAAGTAAAGGGAGGGGACAGAAAGAGATTACCTGTCAACCATCTTCTTAAGACTCATGGCCCTTTGAAAATTCTGCAAGAAAAGGGAATTCTGTTGATCTGCCTTTTTCTCCAGTACCTCACCCCCAGTACCCTGTTCTAGGGAGAGACACATCTTTCTCTTGAGAGAGGAAGCAGTCACTACTCTAGGGACAGTGGGGAGAAGAAAGCTCTACTCCTTCCAGAATGGATCAAAGAAAACATGCAGGAGGTGGGATGTATTTGAATACCTACTATGTGCCAGATACAGCCTCCCACTCCTGTTACTAACTACAGTATATTCTTCTGTTACATCAAAAGCCTTTCCTTATAAATGATGCACTTCTGGTAAACTGATCTGGAAACCTCATCAAGGGAAACTCCTCCAACCCAGCCCTTCTTTCCAACTCTGCATACCTCTTCTACTTTTGTCATCTTTTCCATAGACATGTCTACAGACTTGCTTGATACGGTCTTAGGAGACTGGGCAGGCTCTCCTTTCTGTTTAGTTCAGTCACCAAGGTTTCAGTAGTCATAGCAACATTTATGCCTCCAACAATGACCCTGGGCCTAGGAGTTGATTGGTCACCTGGCCTGTTGCCCTGGACACCTAAAGAGAATCCTGGTTTTGCAGACTTCTATTAGTGACACAGGCAAGCCTATAAGCAAAGGCCACAGTCCCAATTTCAGAATTTCTTCTGCTGGGGTCCCAAAGAATATCTGAATGGTCTTAGGTCCAGGGTATACACACAGTTCCACCAGTTCTCTGGAGGCAAATTCTCATGCCCTATACCCTGTTAGAAATGTGCAGAGAACATATCATATGCCTGTTTGATTAAAAGAATCAATCATACACTTTATTTTTCAACAGTTCATTTTATTCAATAATTTATACCACTGCATTGGCTTGTTTGGGGAAACCATTTCTTCCCATTATCTCAAAGCCTGGCATAGATTATACCAGGTGCCAGAACATTCCCTTTTATTCACAACGGAGTATGGAATGAAAGTGCAAGGATAGATCTTTGCACGTTAGGAAAGCTGTGTTAATGTTTCAACACATCTTGGTTTAAGTGGAGCACCGGGGTAAGTTGTTCCACATACCACCCACTTCCTCACCCCATCCCCCCACCAGTTTCTATCCGCCTTTTCCACCAATCAACTCTGAGATGTTCTATACCCAAATAGTTTCTATTTAACCATGAACAAAGGGGTAGATACAGAAAACACCCCACTCCAACTCTCACCTATGGGATTAAAACCCTGGAACAGGGCACACCAACTATGGCTGAAACCAAGTGAAGATGTTTAAGGAAGGCTTTGACAGAAACATTGAGAATAACATCTGAATTCAAATCCAAAAAAAAGGTGCTATTGGCAGAAAATAAAATCTTAGCCAGTGTTCTCAAAATGCCTGTAAGAAAGCGTTAGGAATGACTCTCTAGGCACAAGCTCTAAGAACTCTGGACACAATGGGAGCTTCAGCTGATATAGTCTGGGCCTGCTAAGCCAGATGTTCTGAGGGCTGCCCAGCAAGCAGCCTGTCTGCTCAATCTGTCTGCAACTGTCTGGCTCAATCTATAGGGAGAGTCCTTCAGCGCCATCACAGAGTACTCTCCAGTGTGTTATAGTTGTCCTTAAAGCTCTTCAATTCGAGGAAGTGCTTGGCACGTTTACTCTTCTGACTGGAGGGGAGGTATGTCACCTGGATGGTTGTTGGGGAGACTTCAGGGGACTGAGTTAGGTCTTTGGCTGCAGACTGGTGTTGTCGCTGAGAGCTTCCAATTCGTGCTTTGACCCTGAAGAATACAGAGAGGGGAGGTCATAGACAGAATGAGAACTAATGAAAGAATATAATTCAGGACTTATCCCATACCATAAATACAATGGTAGCCACAAATGGTCTCTGTCCTTTCTTGTAAACTAGTTACTAAAATCCCATCTGGTAGCTTAGAAATAACAGAAACCAATTTCCACCAAGTCCTTACCTCTGGTTCACTATGCTTAAAGAAAACTTTTAACGTTAGTGATTCACTCAAATGTCTATATGCAGCTAACATAAACAGAATCTTGAAAACCAAATACCAAAAAATTAGAACAGAAGCGGCTATTGGGTACTTACCACATGTTAGGACATTACACCTGGTGCTCTACCAATATCTAATTTACCAACATTCCAATGTCCCCTATATAAGTTATCACCCTGTTTTGCAGGTTAGGAAACTGAGGGTCCAATAATTAACTTGCATGAGGTTACAAAGCTAGCAAGACACAGACCTGAAATCCAAACTTAAGTTTGTCATATTTTTCTTTCTTTCTTATTTTTTTGGGACAGAGTCTCACTCTGTTGCCCGGGCTAGAGTGCCGTGGCATCAGGCTAGCTCACAGCAACCTTAAACTCCTGGACTCAAGCGATTTTTCTGCCTGAGCCTCTCGAGTAGCTGGGACTACAGGCATGCGCCACCATGCCCGGCTAAGTTTTTATATATATATATATATATTTAGTTGTCCAGCTAATTTCTTTCTATTTTAGTAGAGGATGGGGTCTCGCACTTGCTCAGGCTTGTCTCGAACTCCTGAGCTCAAACGATCTGCCGGCCTCAGCCTCCCAGAGTGCTAGGATTATAGGCTTGAGCCACCGTGCCCGGCTAAGTTTGTCATATTTCTTTTCACTGTACTAGAAAGGTTTGAACCTTTCTAGAAATTATAAATGAGAGACAGAACTTTAAAATATATATGTAACATTGGCTGGGCGTGGTGGCTCACGCCTGTCATCCTAGCACTCTGGGAGGCCGAGGTTGGAGGATCGCTCAAGGTTAGGAGTTCAAGACCAGCCTGAGCAAGAGTGAGACCTTGTCTCTACTAAAAATAGAAAGAAATTAGCTGGACAACTAAAAATATATAGAAAAAAATTAGCTGGGCATGGTGGCACCTGCCTGTAGTCCCAGCTACTTGGGAGGCTGAGGCAGAAGGATCGCTTGAGCCCAGGAGTTTGAGGTTGCTGTGAGCTAGGCTGATGCCATGGCATTCTAGCCCGGGCAACAGAGTGAGATCTTGTCTCAAAAAAAGAAAAAAAAAAAATATATATATCACATAAATTTATCATCTTAACCATTTTTTACACTACAGTAGTGTTAAGTATATTCACATTGTTGTGCAACCAACCTCTACTTTTCACCTTGCAAGATTGAAACTCTATGCACATTAAACAACAACTCCCCATTTCCCCCTCTGTCTAGGCCCAGGCAACCACCATTCTACTGTCTGTCTCTGAATTTGACTACCTAGGTAGCTCATATAAGTGGAATCATTCAGTATTTGTCTTCCAAACAGACTGAATTTTGAACAGGCTTCCTGCCAACATCCAGACAAAATGTCCTTTTCCAGCCTCCATATGTGTCACTTTTCATTACTGTTCTAAGCAAGTTTTACTAGGACTTTTTGTCTTTTAAGAATAAGGTAGGGCCGGGTGCGGTGGCTCAAGTCTGTAATCCTAGCACTCTGGGAGGCTGAGGTGGGTGGATCGCTCAAGGTCAGGAGTTTGAAACCAGCCTGAGTGAGAGATACAGTGAGACTCTGTATCAAAAAAAAAAAGAATAAGGTAGCTAATTTCTAGGGATAGAAGACTCTTACCTCTTGAGAGTCATATTCAACATAGCAGAAACAGATGTATTCTTTTTTTTTTTTATATCTAATTTTTTTTATTGAGGGAAAACTACAAAGCATCTACAGTACAATGTTTACAGTCACAATTTGTAGTGAGCTGATTTCCCAAAATATATTACCACTCAAGTTGACTTATCTTGTTACATTCAAAACAGATGTATTCTTTTTATAGCTGGCA
>CAUYRT010071981.1:0-65329 GCA_963574885.1 Lepilemur ruficaudatus
ACAGAGTAGATTTTTGAATGTAACAAGATAAGTCAACTTGAGTGGTAATATATTTTGGGAAATCAGTTCACTACAAATTGTGACTGTAAACATTGTACTGTAAATGCTTTGTAGTTTTCCCCCAATAAAAAAAATAAATAACCACAAAACAATGCAGGAAATGAATGAAAGATTCACCAAATAAATCAAGTTATTAAATAAAATCAAACAGAACTTCTAGAAATTAAAAATTCATGCAAGGAAATACAAAACACAGTGGGACGCCTAAAGAATAGGATAGATCACATGGATAAAAAACTCTCAGAGCTCAAAGAAAACACCCTTGAGTTAAACAAGTCAAAGAGAAACAACTGAGAAATAAGAGGAATGAACAAAGCTTCAAAGAAATGTAAGATTATGTAAAGAGGCCTAATATAAGAGTTGTGGAATCCTGAGGGTGAAGAAGAAAATACACAAGGGTTGCAAAACCTATTGGAGGGAATAATAGAAGAAAATTTCCCTGGCCTTCCCAGAAATCTAGATATCCAGCTATAAGAATGTCAAAGGACTCTGGGGAGATTCATCATGAAGAGGCAATCACCAGGACACATAGTCATCAGACTGACTAAAGTAAAATTCCTACAAGTCAGAGGATGAAAGCATCAGGAAACCCAAGAGGAAAAAGCATCAGACTAACTGCAGACTTCTCAACTGAGACCTTACAAGCCAAAAGGGACTAGGGTCCCATTCTCAGTCTTCTGAAACAGAATAATAGGCAGTCTAGAATTTTGTATCCTGAAAAACTATGTTTCTTATATGAGGGAGAAAGAAAATTTCTCAGAGAAGCAAATGCCAAGGGAATTTGTCAAAAACAGACCTGCCCTGCAGAAACTATTCAGATCTACATTATACAATGATAAGCAAAGTAGATACCTATGAGTGTAAAGTCATCTAAATCTTAAAGTTCAGAGCCCAGAAACCACAATGGCCCAGGAGGTAAAACAAAGCAATAAAATTCTACTCAACAGGATGAACAGAAATTCATGCCACATATCAGTTCTTTCAATAAATGTGAATGTGAATAGCTTGAACTCCCTATTGAGGAGATATAGGCCGGTTGAATGGATAAAAAAATACAATCCAATTTACTGCTATCTCCAGGAAACACATCTAACCCACAAGGACACATTCAGACTCAGTGTGAAGGGATGGCAAACAATATTATATGAAAATGAGAACCAAAAGTAAGCTGGTGCAGCTATTATCTTCTCAGATAACATAGTCTTTAAATCAACAAAAGTATTGAAAGACAGAGATGGTCATTATATAATGATGAAGGGAACAATTCAACAAGAAAACATAACAAACCTAATTAAATAATTAATTTAATTAGCACAGGTGAACCCAGATTCATAAAGCAAGCACTACTTAATATAACGAAAATTATGAGCAGCAGCACTTTAATAGCCAGGGACTTCAACACCCCACTGATAGATTGGGACATATCCTTTAAGCAGAAAATAAACAAAGAAACAATGGACTTAAACAAGACTCTAGAACAAAATGGACCTATGAGATATTTACAGAACTTTGTATTCAAAAATCAATGAGTAATCGTTGCTCCCATCAGCTAATGGATCACATCCTAGGGCCCAAAACATATCTCAGAAAATTTTTAAAAAAGAGAAATTATACCAAGTATTTTCTCAGACTACAGTGGAATAAAGTTAGAAATAAAATCCAATAGAAACACTCAATGCTACACAAAGACATGGAAATATTCTACTGCTGAAAGATTATTGGGTGAAGGAGTAAATTAAGATAGACATTAACATTTTCTTTGAACTAAAACACAAAAGCAAATCAAGCTATCGATATCTGTGGTATTCTGCAAAAGCAATCCTAAGAAGAATATCCATAGCCTTAAAGGCCTATACCCAAAAGACAGAAAGGTAGAAAATTAGCAATCTAATGAGTCATCTCAAAAAATTGGAAAAGGAAGACCAAACCCATCCCAAACTCAACAGAAGAAAATAAATAAATAAGGCCAGAGCAGAACTAAATGAATTTGATAATAAAAGAATTATACAGAATTAATAAAAAAGCTGGATCTTTGAAAAGATAAAATTTACAGTCGTCTGGCTAGATTAACTAGAAACAGAAAAGAAATGACCCTAATAAACTCAATCAGATATGAAAAAAGGAGATATTACAACTGATACCAGAGAAACACAAAATATCAACTCTGAATACTATAAAAATCTCTATGCAAATAAACTTGAAAACGTAGAGGAAATGGATAAATTCTTGGAAATACAAAACCTTCTTAGGATCAATCAGGAAGAAATAGAACTCCTGACCAGACCAATATCAAGTAATGAAATTGAAGCAGCAATAAAAAAATCTCCCAACAAAGAAACACATGGACAAGATGGTTTTACAGCCAAATTTTACAGATCTACAAAGAAGAACTGGTGCTTACATTGCAAATATTATTTCATAATATTGAGAAGGAAGGTCTCTTATCTCATCCTACTAAGCTAATATCACCTTGATACCAAATCCAGGAAAGGACACAACACAAAAATAAAACTACAGACCAATATCCATTATTAATATTGATGCAAAAATTCTCAATAAAATCCTAGCAAACTGAATTCAGTTGCACATAAAAAAAATCACCAAAACAAAGTGAGCTTCATCTCAGAGATACAAGGATGTTTCAACATATGTAAATCTATAAATGTGATTTACCACATAAATAAAAGCAAAAACAAAGACTATATGATCATCTCCACAGCCAAAGAAAAACTGTTTGACAAAATTCATCACACTTTTATGATCAGAACTCTTAACAAAATAGGCATAGACAAAAAATACCTAAAATTATAAAAGACATATGACAAGCCCACAGCCAACATCATAGTGAATGGAGAAAAATTGAAAGTGCTCCCACTTAGAACCAAAACCAGACAAGTTTGCCCACTGTCACCACTTCTATTCAACATAATGCTGGAAGTCCCAACCAGAGCAATCAGGCAAGAGGAGGAAATCAAGCTTATCCAAATGGGAAAACAGAGGTCAAATTATCACTCCTTGCTGATGATATGATCTTATATCTAGAAAACCCAAAAGTTCTGCCAAGAGACCACTGAAATTGATGAATAATTTCAGCAAATTCTCAGGGTACAAAATCATGTAAACAAATCATAGCATTCCTATACACCGACAGCCGTCAAGCTGAGAATGAAAACAAAGACTCAAATTCTTTCACAATTGCACCAAATAACATACAATACCTAGGAATATGTTTAACCAAGGAGGCGAACGTCCTCTACAGTGTCTATGAAACACTAAAGGAGGAAATTGCCGAGGATGTAAACAAATGAAAAAACATATCATGCTCATGGATTGGTAGAATCAACACTGTTAAATTGTCTATATACTACCCAAAGTGATTTACAGATTCAATGCAATCCCCATTAAAATACCAGCAAATATATGAAAAAAATAAAAAATATTTTGGAGATCTAGGAAAAATAATTCTAAGCTTTGTATAGAAACATGAAATACCCCAAATAAACAAAGCAACTTTAAGCTAAAAGACAAAATCTGTAGGCATCACATTGCAAGAATTCAAGATACACTACAAGGCTGTAGTATCCAAAACAGCATGGAACTATCACAAGAACAGAGACATAGACCAATGGACTGGAGCAATGAACCCAGATATAAAACCTTGCTCATATTGTCATCTGATCTTTGACAAAGCAGAACAAAAACATACACTGGGGAAAAGAATTCTTATTCAATAAATGCTGCTGGGAAAATTGGATAGACACATGAAGAAGACTGAAAGAGTTCCACACCTCTCACTACTCACAAAAATGTATTTAAGATGGATAACAGAGTTAAATCTAAGACATGAAACTTTAAGCATTCTAGAAGAAAATGTCAGAGAAACTGTTATAGGTATTAGCCTAGGCAACAAATTTATGAAGAAGACCCCAAAGGCCATCATGACTACAATGAAAATAAATACATGGTACCTTATCAAATTAAAAAGCTTCTCCACAGCCAAGGAAACCATCATTAGAGTGAATAGACAACCTACATAATGTGAGAAAACACTTGAATGCTATATATCCTATAAGGGGCTAATAATCAGAATCTACAAGAAAGCAAATCAGCAAGAAAAAAAATCAAACAACCGCATGAAAAAGTGGCCAACATCCTCGCCAGCATTTGTTGTTTTGGGATTTTTTGATCAGAGCGACGTGGGGGGGGGCACTGTGGAGGGGTGGGATATGCTTGAAAAGTAGTTGGGGAGCGAAATTAGGGGTCTCAATAGGGGAAAGGAATTCCTCAAAAACTGATTCATGTGGTTAACTGTACACCTCGGTAAATTCACTGAAAATTATGTAATTGTACACTTAAAATGGAGTGTTGTTTGTACGTAGATACAGTTGGAGCACTATGTATGTACTCTATGGGCTACTTTGACAGAGTAGGTTTTTGAATGTAATAAGATAAGTCAACTTGAGTGGTAATATATTTTGGGAAATCAGCTCACTACAAATTGTGACCGTTGTACTGTAAATGTTTTGTAGTTCTCCCCCAATAAAATTTTAGGGAGAAAAAAAAAGTGGCCAACAGATACGAACACTGGTTTTTTAAAATAAGGTAGACCAATGGCAAATGAACATATGAAAAATGCTCTACATATCTAATAAGCATGAAAATGCAAATCAAAACCACAATGTGATATCACCTTATTCCACTGAGAATGGCTTTCATCAAAAATTCCCAAAATCAACAAATGCTGTGGTAAGAAAGGAATACTTATACACTGTAGATTGGACTGCAAACTAGTAAAACTTCTATGGAAAGCAGTATGCAGATACCTGAAAGAACCAAAAATAGACTTACCATTTGATCCAGCAATCCCACTATAGGATATTTACCCAAAGGGAATAAAAGATTTTTCACCTGTACTTGGATGTTTTTTGTAACACAAATCACAATTTGCAAAGATTCAGAATCAACCTAAGTGCCCATAAATTCATGAGTGGATTAATAAAATGTGTTGTATATTTATCATGGAGTACTACCCAGCTATGAAAAAGATTAATTAATAACTTTGCAACAATCTGGATTGGACTGGAGCTCATTCTCCTGAGTGAAGTCTCTCAAGAATGGAAAAAGAAACACCACATGCACTCACTGTTAAATTGGAACCAACCAATGAGCACACACTTGCACGTAGGGAAGTAAAACTCACTGGAAATCAAGTAGGGTGGAAGGGGGAGGAATGAAGAAGCAAAAACCTACCTAACAGTTACCATTAACACTATTTGGATGATGGGCACACCTTGAGCCAGGAATCAAGCATTACAATCGTGATCAATGTAAACTAAAACATTTGCACCCCTTCAATATTTTGAAAGAAAAAAAGAAAATAATAGTGGTCATTTTTATACATACCCATTGCCTATAGTTTATTTTTCATGACAATAATAGTTTTGGGTGGATTTGAGCAAGGCCTATGGCCCATAAAATTGAAGATACATACTATCTGAAAATTTATTTTAAAAAATTTGCCAACTTTGTTCAAAAATAAGAATTAATCATGATAATCTGAACACTCAAATCCTAATGATCCTACTCCTTACTGATGGACTTGGGATTTCCACTTCAAATTTTTAAGTTTCCAGTGGGCAGTTGCATGAGGAATCCACCCATCTGTGCTGGTTATGAATTGCTGAAAATGCTTCCATGCTGGGAACCTATGATCCCAAAGAGATACAACATGTAATGATATGCCTCCTTGATTTATTGTCTCAGCTAGACAAACACCAGCTGTCCAGCATAGACATAGACAGTTTTACAAATGTGTTTCTCTAATTAAAGCATTGACAGAAATTTTCAGGCTTGTCATAGCAGTGTTAGAGCCTGTCATGCCCATAGAGCAATGCTAGTCATTTGCAGGGAATTGCTGCACTGAGAGGTAACTATTGTGCCTAGCCAAGGAACAGTTAATACTCAAAGGACATATAGATTTATCATCGTATCCACTGAGCCTTAGAGAGATCTTGGTAAATTGGAGCACTGGATCTTAATTCTGGATGCATACTACAATCTCCTGGGGAGCTAGTAAAAATTACTGATGCCTAAGCTCTGCCCCAGAAAATGTAAATCAGAATCTCTGTAATGGAACTGTGCCTTGTTATTTTTTTATTATTATTATTTTAATTTAGCATAATACAGGGGTACAAACGTTTTGGTTACATGAATTGCTTTTGTACATCTTGAGTCAAAGTTATAAGTGTGTCAATTACCCAGATAGTGTGCCTTGGACCCATTAGATGTGAATTTACCCTCCTCCTCATTCTACCTGCTTGATTTCCATTGGGTTTTACATGAGTGTTGATCAACTAGTTCCAATTTAATATTGGGTACATATGGTGTGTGTTTTTCCATTCTTGCAATGCTTCACTTAGAAAAATTGTCTCTACTTCCTTTCAGGTTGTTACAAAAGGGATTAGTTTACATATTTTTTTTAATGCTGCATGTCTATTTTGTCAAACATCAGTTAATTGTAGGTAGATGGTTTTATATCTCAGTTCTCTGCTCTGTTCCATTGTTCTATGTCTCTATTTTTTGTATCAATACTGTTCTGTTTTGGTTATTATAACATTGTGGTATAACTTGAAGTCTGGTAACGTGATTCCTCCAGTTTTGTTCATTTTGCTTAAGATTGTTTTGGATGTCTGGGCTCTTTTCTGATTCCTGATGATGCATAGGATTGTTTTTGAAAATATGTGAAGCATGACTTTGTTAATTTGATGGGTTTTGCATTGAATTTGTAAATTACTTTGAGTAGTATGGACATTTTAGCAATGTTGATTTTTATCTTTCCATGAGCATGCTGTTTTTCCATTTGTTTGTATCCTCTGTTATTTCTTTTGCGATTGTTTCATAGTTCTCCTAGAAGAGCTCTTTCACCTCCTTGGTTGAGTACATTACTCAGTATTATATTTTCTTTGTAGGTATTGTGAATGGCACTGAGTCTTTGATTTGACTCTCAGCTTGACTGTAATTGGTATTAATATATAGAAATGCTACTGATTTATGTACATTGATTTTGTATCCTGAGATTTTGCTGAA
Source organism: Lepilemur ruficaudatus (assembly GCA_963574885.1). Lineage (NCBI taxonomy): Eukaryota > Metazoa > Chordata > Mammalia > Primates > Lepilemuridae > Lepilemur > Lepilemur ruficaudatus. Next base: position 7,147 of record CAUYRT010071981.1, read on the forward strand.
TTTATTTATCAATTCCAGGAGACTCTGGTTGGAAACTATGGGTTCTTCTAGGTATAAGATCCTGTCATCAGCAAAGAGTGGTAGTTTGACCTATTCTTTCCTGATTTGGATACTGCTAATATTTTTCTCTTGTCTGATTTCTCTGGCTAGGTCTTCCAGCACTGTGTTGAAGAGAAGTTGTGACAGTGGTCATCCTTGTCTTTTCCAGTTCTTTTGGGGAATGCTTTCAACTTTTCCTCATTCAATATGGTGTTGGCTGTGGGTTTGTCATATATGGCTTTTATTAGTCTGAGATATATTCTTCCATGCCTAGTTTGTTTAGAGTTTTTATCATGAAAGGGAGGTGGATTTTGTTGAATGCTTTTTCTGCATCTATTGAGAGGATCATATGGTCTTTGTTTTTATTTTTTTAATGTGGTGAATTTCATTTATTGATTTAGGTATGTTGAACCATAATTGTATCGCTGTGATGAAGCTTTCTTGGTCCTGGTATATTATTATTTGATATACTGTTGAATTTGGTTGTTAGCATTTTATTGAGGATTTTTGCATTTATATTCATAAGGGATTTGAGTATGTAATTTTCTTTTTTTAAGATTTTTTTAATTGAAGTATACTGTACATATCATGCGTTTACTCCATTTTAAGTGTACAATTAAATGATTTTTCAGTGACTTTACCGAGGTGTACAGTTAATCACATAAATCAGTTTTAGAGGAATTCCTTTAAGTATTGAGACCACTAATTCCACTCCCCAACTACTTTTCAAGCATGTCCCACCCCTCCACAGTGCCCACCACGTCACTCAGACATGGGCTTACCCCCCAGCCCCCAATTCCCTAGTGATCGCTCCCACCATTTGAGCACCATAGTGTTAATCAGTCAATACCAGTTTGATGGCGAGTACAAGTGGGGCCCACTCTTCAGGTCTTGTGTCACCTCACTTTGAATAATGGGTTCAAGCTTAATCCAGGATAATGTAAAAAGGTGCTAACTCACTGTCATTTCTTAAAATTGAGTAATATTCCATTGTGAACATATACCAGATTTTAACAATCCACTCATGAATTGACGGGCACTTGGGTGGTTTCCATGACCTAGCAATAGTGAATTATACCACCCCAGACTCTTGGAATGTAGGCTCACTGAGCTCCTTCTGGATATAATTTGATGTATCTTGATTTTTAGAAGACTATACCCTACGAGTTGAGATTTACAGCCATTCAAGCATTCATAAAATATTCCTTCTATAAATTAATTAATCAACACATTGAGTGTGTGTGCACAAACACTCACTCGTGCCCATTTTGTTAGCAGGTGTTTCAACAGCCTGGGAATGTTTGGCTTCTGGTTAAGGTGTAGGTCCAACCCTGAGATGGGGCTGGCACCAGACATTGGAAAGCTCTAGGTAAAGTCATGGATTTCCTGGTGCCCAGCACCTCCACCAGGACCTCTGCTGCTCCATTCACACAGCAGCCCACCCCCATCCGCACCAGGGGAGGCCGCGGGGGAAGCCTATGTAGAATAATTAATTCTCCTTGGGCTCCTGTCCTCCTGAGCCAGGTTTCCAAAGGTGGAGACTGTTCCATCTCAGGCCACAATGGCCCATCAGGTGTTGGGGAGCAAGGCAGGAGAGGACACCTGCAGAGACATCTGGGCTTCTGATTTACCAGGTATCACATATCTGAGACAGTTGTCCATATAGGGAAAGACTCCCAGCATTTCTGTTTACACCATGACAGGTTCCTATGGACACGGTAGCCCTGGGATATAGGATTTAATGGAGCGAGCTCAGATAGTGAGAGAGAAAACCCAAGCATGTTCTCATTCAGAATTCTCCAGTCCATGAGAACTGGAACTCTGAGGCATAATGTATAAATGTGAGTTACTGTGTTTAATTATAGTTGGTTTGAACTATGGTAGTTCATCAAAATCATTAGATAAGATAAAATATCTTGAATCAATACCCCACCCCGTGTGTGTGTGTGTGTGTGTGCACGTGTGTATCTTATAAAACCCCTAGAAGAATTTAGGACGAACATGAAGAAATATTCAAGTAAGAAAAGTAAGAATTGTATTCAAAGCAAAGGGTCTTTCTTAAAAAGAATCTTACAAACAAAAATCACTTGAATCAAAAAGTCATTTACTCATCTGGACTTCTTTTAGGAATCATAAAGCCCTTTGATAATCTAATGAAATCACAGGCCACCTCCACAGAAAATATATTCTCTGTGTTTGTTTGTGTATCAATCAATCAGCACGGGACACTAAAGTCCACCAGGGTGCACGTGCTCACCTGCTTCAGGTGCCCTCACAAAGTGGGAGCGATGCTCATGAGTGCAGTCCCACAATTTGTAAGTCACTTGTTTAGGATGTATGTAATGTTCCCCATTGGAAAAAACGTGACAAAAGGGTTGTTAGGTTTTACCCCAAATTATAAAACTCTATTTCTTGTGATGGTCAGAAGCCACGGTTCCTGGGTGAGACACCAGGGCTAGCCCAGGCTCTGTGGTTTGGAGCCAGAGTGCTGCGGTAGCTGTGGGTGAAGCAGGAGGTGGGGGCATGGCAGGCAGCCCCTCTGGGGGGTGGTGAGGAAAGTACTGATGGCCCTAGTAGCTCTAGGAGAAGCCCCCGACAGCTGGAAGTGGGGAGCAGTCATTGTTGTATGTGAGCCACCCACAAGTCAAACATTTTTACATAGGTGATCGTCCTCTCAAAATCTCTTGAGTACAGCAGCAACAATAATGCAACAAAATGAAACCTCAGCTCATCTTTAGGTGTATAATTCACACAGCTTGGAGAAACTGCAGTAAGATATATAAACAACAAAGTTTCTTCCTGCTCATACAAATCTCTTGGCATTTATCGCATTAAAATGACAAGAATACATATTTGAAAGTGGAAATATTGCTCATTATTCTGCAATTAAGTAATTGACTAGATTCCTCAGCACAGGAAATGAAGAAAAAATTTACTATCCCTGAGAAAGAAATGCAATCTCTAAACCAAATTTAAATATTTAACTGCAGCTGTGAAAACCACAGGACACCTGCATTTGCATCTGGTTCAGCAAGTTTATGATACAAAACCTTGCAGGTAAGTTGTTCTCAGGTCAGGAAAGATGGAAAATTGTTCTGAGAAGCTTACATAAGCCCTAGGTGGTGGTGACTTCCTTTGCAGGCACTTCTACAACTAAGGTCAGGCTTGGGGGGATCTTGGCATTGCTATTAACAAAGTTTGTTTAGGAAATTCTAGTCTATTCCATTTAATGACCTAAAAATAAATACCTAATATTACAGCCATCTCGCCTCCTGTAACAGACTTGGATGGCATGTAGGTTTCCATTTGTTGACTCTATATGGTGATGTCTGGTAATAAAACATGACCCACATCCTTCCGCTTCCCTCTTGCTTCAAGGATTCACTGAGTATCCACCACAGGCTAAGAACCACACGGGGTGCTAGGCACCCATAGACAAGGAAGACAGAATTGGTACCTTTAAGTAGTTCACAATCTAGTGGGGAAACAGAAAACTGAGCTAAAGATTAGAGCAATGGAGAGAAGTAGCTTTGGAATCCAACATGCCCAAGTCTCAAGTCGGGTCCTACTGGTCTGGCAAACGTGGGGAACCACCCCACTGTTTTATGTCATGGCATCTGTGAAGAGGGCCTGCCACACACTCTGCAGTCTTCAGCACCAGGAGGGCACAATGTGATGAGTCAAGTATACAATAATGCAAAAGAAGTGTATGTTTAAGGGTCATCTCACTAAGTCCAGGGCCAGCAGGTGAGCACGCTGGGGTGCAAATAGGCAGTTCACTGAGACGGTTCTATCTTCTTACAGCCTTTATACCTGCCAAAAGGCTTATGGTCTGTCTCTCTTCATTCATCCAGCTAAATGTGAAATTTATTCAGAAGATGAACTAGTCACCTCTGTATGAAATGTAGAAGAGCTGGTGAAAATAGGTACATCTCCCAGGACTCTAAAGCCATCTGAAAAACTGGCATAGGATAGGAATTATTTTGAAAATATGTTTTTCTTTATAAGTATGTAAAGACACCATAGATATTTTTCTGGAGTCAAGTTTGAAAAGCAAAATGATTGTACTGACCTACACTCAAAGGATGAATAAATTGTAGTATCAGAAGAAACTGGGAGAATTGAACCTAAGTCAAGGAGAACCAGGAAAATACTAAGACAGCTGCCCTTGGCTAAATAAACTCTCTGAGCTGGTGCTGGCTGGCCAGTTTTGCAGTGTGTGGTGGAGCAGGATGTGTCAGACTCCCCGGGTTGGCACCCTTGCCATGTGCCTTACTTGAGAAAGTTACCTAATCACTCTGAGCCTCAGCCACCTCTTGTGTAAAAAATGAGACTAAAAATGCTCATTTTGCAAAAGTGCTATAGCCATTAATTGAGCTAACAATGCTTAGCAAGTGCCGGACTCATAACAGGCATTTGGAAAATTCTACTTTCCCTTCCCTCAGCCCAGAGCGGGGCCAACCACTCCTGAAAGAAGCCCCTCCAGGACCTGATGAAAAAGGACCCTCTTTATCCATGGAACCCCCCGCCCTTTGCTCCACGGCAAGCACACACCAAACCACAAAGGAAAACGTGCTCTGTTTTCCTAAGAAAGGTAGGTAAAGAAAACTCAGTCTAATGCTTTAGTACAGAATTCTTAACACTATCCGAAGCAGCTTCACTCTTTGTTTCTCAAATCCCGGGTTCCATCTTTTACTCGATATCCAAATGCAACACACGCACAAGCCTGTTTCCTAAAACGTATCAGGTTACTAGATTTTTTTCACAAAACTTCTTTTCTGCTGTGATTTATTTTGAAATTACAAATTAAAATTAAATAGAGATTTGTAAAATAGCTACAGTGCTAAATCAAAATGAAAACACCGCTAGCCATCCTGCCCAAGCCTGGCCAGCTATGGCTGGCCCTGATCTGGGCCACCCTGACAGTGTTCCGGAACTCACCTCCCACCCACACCCTTCCCACTGTGCCTTGGAAAATCTCCATTTTACAGTCAAATGACCCTTCCATATAAGGAACATTCTCACTAAACAGCCCCTCTGCAGCTTTCTTTCCTTGTAAGATGTTGCCCTCCCGTGCGTAGCCTTTTTTAGGGATGGTTACCTATTCTCCCAAACAAGGCACCAAGAAGCTAAGTGAGAGAAGCATCCCCCACCCCATACACCCACTTTTCCATTCCTGATCAGCCTCCAGGTCTCTGTTCTTCCATCGGTCTCTCTGTCTCATTCTACTTTCCTGAAACTCTGATGAATGGATCCAGCTTCGTGCTGAACCATTCCATCAAGAAGCCCCACATGTAACTCAAGATCAGTATGTACAAAAATCAACTCGTTATCTTCCTACCCCAAATCTGTTCCCCATTCTGTACCCCCGTCCACCCACTCACTCAACCAAAACCAAAAACAGAAGCAGTGAGCCAGCCTCTTCTTTCTTTCTCACTCTAACCACCGGCATTCATTCAGTCACTATGTCCTGTTGGTGCCATTTCCTAAAAGTCTTCCACACCTAGCATCGGATCACGAGGTCAGCAGCTGCAGCAGTGAGGGCTGGAGTGTGTCCATGGATGTCACCATGGCAACGGATTAGAGCATGGGCTCCTGGACTCCCAAACTGTACCCGGGAAGAATACTTACCCGCAGTGTCTAGAGCACGCCAGGTCTGACACCAGACTCAGACGCGGTGTGGGTAAAATAGAAGAATATGTGGGATGACCAGATGTCTCACACTCTGTATGGGAACAGATGTTCCAACTTCACACAACACTGTATGAATGAACTTTCAGAACATGCTGGTAAACCTGGGAGTCACTGCATATTTTCCTTTATTTTAAAGGAGTGTTTATCTCAACAGTACTCATGAAATAACCAGACAACATGTATGTGTGTGTGTCTAATCAGATCCATGGTTTTGTTTTCCAACGCCTATTTTCAACTAAGAGGCTTGCAAAAGGGAATGCAATGACTCCCAAACATATCATTCTTCCAAAGGTGCTCTGAGAACCGGCTGTGGAAACATCCACATTGCTTGGACAAGGCATCCTCAGTTTCTCTATATTTGAGACATGCTTGAACAACTTGTGTACATTCTGATTGTGTGGCATTTATCACGCTAGATGACGCCTCTGTGCTCTGCCCTTGTTTGAGCAGAGTGCCTGCAGAGGACCATAAGGTTAAGAATTCTAGGTTCTTAAATAGTGATGACCATCTCTTGGGTGATCTGGTTTACAGAGTTTGCATTATCAGATTTGCTGAACTGAGTATCACTTAAAATTACTTCTCCCTGAATCCCTTCAAGAGAGCAGACAAGGCAAAAAAAAAAAAAAAGCTACAGAAGGAAGAGCATTTATTTATTATAAAATAAAGAATGAATATTTCTGCTTTAAACCAGGACCCCTCCTATAGGCTTATGGTGTGAGAACTCAATTGCATTGCATTTGATTTTATATATGTGCCTCTATATCAGGATTTATCAATGGATTTCCTCACCTCAAAGACAAATCATGAGGATTAGTGATGCCACACATTTTAAAGTACTTTCAATGTCTGAGAAAATGTGCTATTTTTAGACATCAAGCCCATTCATTTCTGAGATCATGTCTATTTCTGGTTTCTGCCTAGAACTTGTGAGGTTATTGCAGTTAGGGAAATCACAATATTAACAACAGTGCAACTGCATATAACTGAAAAATGGTAATATTAGTTTGAAAGTTGTTTTCTGAATTGTTACTAATCACAACAGAAATACTTGAATGGACATCTCTGCACAGAATTGCATAAAGCAGTCTTATCCTCTGGGACACTGTAATCAAAGCCTTGGTAAGCAGAGAGAAACTACGAAACGGGTTTTCATACACCCCATCAAGCACAGTGCTGAAGGAGGGAGAAACCCAAGAGTTAACCTTCAGATTGGAGAGTAATGGTACTTTATTCTTACTTTTACTAGTTTCATTTTGCACTGAGCCTCAAAATTTACGTACCTGGCCCTGGCCATGAATAGTAAACTATCCTTTGTCTATAACCCCTGAGATTCATGTCTTCTTCGAGCATCCACAAAACTGTGGCAAGCTAACTTGTTAGCATACAAGCAGGGCACAATCTCAGACTCTCCACTATTCTTGACACACACTCCCCTGCTCTCCTCCTACCTAACTGGTTCATAGAGTTGCTGCTCTGTGAACAGAATTGCTGCTCCCTCCAACTCTTTCTTTTCTTCTTAATGTTAGAGGGCCCCCAAGCTCCTCATTCTACACCACCGTCCACCCACTCACTCAGCCAACCAAACCTCCATCTCTTGTCTGCACTCACTCCCTTAGTGATCGCCTTTAGCCTTGTGGCTTTGCCTTCCATCTATATGCTCAGAATTCCAAAATTTTATCTCCAACCAAATTTATAAATCAAACTCCAGAACCAACCAAACACATATAAATGGAGCTGCTGATTTTACTCACAAAACTGACCCATTTGCAGTCTCCCCGGTTCACACAAGGGCATTCCTTCTTTGCAGTTACTGATACCAAATTCCCCGGAGGCATTTTCACTCATCTCTTCTCTCACATTCAACACCAATCCATCTGAAATTCTGTTGACTCCACATTAAACACAGACCCAGGTTCCAACACATCTCGTCACTCCTGTTGACACCACCCTTATCAAACCCACCTTCTCCCTCCACCCATACTCTAGGAGTCTTCTAACTGATCTCCCGCACTTCCCCCAAGGTCCTGTTCTCAAAGAGCAGCCAGCATGATTTATTAACAATTTAGGACAGATCATTTGATCTTCTATTCAAAACCGTACGATGGCTCTCTGCTTCACAGAAAGCAAAGCCAAGTCGATGTGCTCTGGCCCACTTAACACCTCCCTGACCCCATTTCTTGCTGTTGTCACCTCTGCTTAGTTCTGGCAACAAAGCCCTCTTTCTTGCTCCTCAAACATCCCAGACATCCTCCTGCCCTGCATTTGCTGCTCCTTCTGGCTCAAACCCTCCTTCCTAACAACTTCCTGACTGACTTTCTCACCTTGGTCAAGCCTTTGCTCAATCAAATTCGCCTTTTCAAAGAGCTTTTCCTGAGAGTGAAAGTTGCAACCTTCACCCACTGCACCTTACTATCCTTTTAACTCTGACACTCGGATCACTATATTCTAGATGATATGTTTGTTTGTTGCATTTATTTATTATGATTCTTTCCTTTCTAGAGCATCAGCTGCATGAGCACAAGAAGTGTGGGAACCCTGTTTCTTTGGTTCACAGACGTATGCACAGCACCTAGGACGGTGCCTAGCATAGACCAGGACTTGCATAAATATCTGCAGAACAAGTGAGTACAAGTTCTGCATAACCTGGGCTGCTGGCAAGACCCTTCAGAAAAAGCCTGTATGTGCTTCCACAGGTGTTCCAGATTGTTTGATTAGCCTTGGCTCACTTTCAGTGAAAATTTTTCTGTACTTTAAAGTTAAACCTCAAATCCAGATCAGACAGGCATTTGATACAAATTCTCAGGGCAGACGTGTTCCTGGCCACCTGGAGCCCAGATGAGACAGATGCATTGCCTTGTTACCTCCCTTTGATGGTTGGATATTTGGTCTAGAACCCCCATCACTGTGTAGCCCTTTGTATGCAGCAGCTCTGTGAAGACTCCATTTCAACCCTCTGCTTTGTGGGCCTCCCTCGTTCTCTAGTCTCCTGTTTCCACCTGGCCACTAACACCAAGCCACTTGGTTCCAAGAGCAAATGATCCCAGGCTTTCCAGCTCCCAAGTGTAGCTTACAATGCTTTCATTTTCAGCTTTCTCTCTGAATGAATCTCTTTCCTTAGGGATTTCTATTATTTTCCCATGAATTAAGTGATACAGTACTTAATTAAGTGATGTAGTATAATGATGTACATTATAATTTATTTGCCATTTCCAGTGGCTTTATATGGAGAGTTCTTTAGAATTTGTAATCAACCATATTTCTGGGCACAGAAGTCTCCATTCCTTATCAGGTCACTGGGGGCTTGCTTCCTTCTCCTGCTTGGTCCCAGCAAGGTCATGGAATGACCTCCAAGGGGAATTCTTAACCTCGTCTGATTCAGTGTCTAGGCAGATGCAGCAGGGCTGACAGCCTGTTCTCCCTAAGATTCTGCCAGCCTCTGGGACACCCACTCCTCTCGCCTCTCCACTCTACCGGCTGCTCTGCTCAGGGTCCCCAGGCTGGCCAATGCCTCCCACTTAGATCCAGGTCTAAAATGTTAGATGGCCTCAACGTGATCCCTGCTGCTTCCCTCCTTCCCACCAGGCTGGTCTCATGCATTCCTAAGATGTTCAACAAAATCCACAGCTGATGACTCCCGGTTCTGTCTGAAGGCCAGAGACCCCTCTGAGCACTGACTCCTCATCCAACTGCTCTCTTGACAGCTCTACTTTATAGTCTCTTTGTCATCTTTATTCTTCTTCTTTCCTTCTTCCCTAATCTAGCTCTAAGACCCACTCCAGCTGCACTGGGTCAGAATTCTAGGAGGTAAGGCCCAGGGTTGGTATTTCTTAGAAGCAATATTTGCAATTCTTATTTTTGCAGGTAATCAGTTCTTACACCATTATTATATATTCTGGTCACTATTTTGATTTAAACCTTTCACATTCATTCAAATCAGAAACTCTTATTTCCTAAAACCAACAATCTGTATTGAGAAAACATTCACGTGTGTACTGAACAGGTCCCTCCACACTCTGCCAGGGACCGGGGAGAGTCTGTTCTGGGTGAGGTGTAAGGACACAGTCTTCCATTCGCTGCCGGAATTCTAGCAGATGCCAACATGGTCTTGCTGCAAACCGCTTCAAGCACATTTCAACAAAAACCATCAATTCCATGCCAACATTTGACACGAGAGTAGGAAGACACAGGCTGTGGCTCTGGCATCACAAGTTTTCAGAAGGGGCTCGCTGCAGCACAGGTGTCTGAGGACGGCCTCAGAACAGGGACCTGCCTCCATCCCATCCAGGTGCTCATGCTATAAATAGCCATGGCCACCAACCCAACATGTGCTGTTAACTCCAAGCTGACTAGGTGTTTCAGTGAAATTAAGAATAGAAACGAGTATTTCAGAATACAGTCAGCCCTCCATATTCACGGGTTCCACATTCACTATTCGACCACCTCAGATCGAAAATATTTGGGGAAAAAAATGATGGTTGTGTCTATACTGAACATGTACAGAATTTTTTCTCTTGTCATTTTCCCCTAAACAATACAGTATAACAAGTATTTACATAACATTTATATTGTATTAATATTAGGTATTATGAGTAATCTAGAGATGATTTAAAGTATACGCAAGAATATGCATAGGTTATATGCAAATACTATGCCATTTTCCGTCAGGGACTTGAGAATCTGTGGATTTTGGTTAGGTCCTGGAGCCAATCTCTCCAGGATACCTAGGGACAACTGTTTTCAGTACACTTTAACTTTGCTTGTTTATTTATATCATTTGTTAAAGGACATTTCTGTAGGCAACATTGTATTCATATAGTGGTGTCGTGTGTTCATATAGTATTATATATTCATATAGAAATCCATTACTCCAAGGATATTCAGACATTCTCGTACATTCAATTTCTTTTTGCTGTTGGGTAACGGTTATGTTTCTTTTAATTCCTCTAATATCTGCTCCTGGTAAACGTAAACAGATGTTTCTAATTATTCCCTTTCAGTGCTGATATACCATGCATACAGACGGAGGATTTAGGTTTCACGAAGAGAAGGTGAAATGTTTGCGGTGCCAACAGGAGTCGCGAATGAATGATTTTGGTGGTAAAAATGCCCATATTGGGGTTTGAAAAGTTGAGAAATAAACAAGAACTATTAAATTACTCAAAAGGAAAAGCATTGTTTTAACAAAGCAAGAGCACTCCCTTAGCTGGGAGCTGTCTTGTTAAATTTAAACATAATATCTGACACTATTCATATTCAAATGAGCTCGAAGGAGTTACCACACAGCCACCCAGCGCCACAGACCAGCCGCGCCAACTGGAGGCTATTGAAGGCAAACTTATGTAGCATCCAGATGGTGATTTAAAGTAGCAAAAGGTCTCTATTCACCAAGGCACTGGTTAGAGCATCAACTATCAAGTTAATTGCACATTTTCCTGATTTTGTGAGTAATGTTGCATATTAAAATACAGGTTTTCCATATGTGAATTGTCTCCAGTTGGATAGCAGCTAGACTATTTTTAGTGTGAGAACAATAATTCAAAATGTCCTTTATGTCTCTCATTCCTTAGAGAGAACTGCGCAGCTAGGATTCAGCCACAGTGCAGCTGACTACACGGCCTACAGATAAACTTTTTCCTTCCCGTGAGTTCGGAATTGTGCAAGCCTGATTCGGCTGTAACATAACCAAAGATGTCAATTCATTAGCTGCCGTGTTAATCAGAACTAGAATTTACAATTTATAACTGGCCATATAATTAACGGCTGGTAATTTTTTTTTCTGTATTGAAGTATACTTTATATATCATGCCTTTACTCCACTTTAAGTGTACAATTAAATGATTTTCAGTGAATTTACCGAGGTGTACAGTTAATGGCTGGTAATTTAATCAGTCATGATTCACTTGCTTTACGTTCACTTTCAAAACTATGGTTACCTAAAATGTAAATGTATAAAAAGGGTGTGATGTCACAGAAGCTACAATCCTTTTGGCTGTCTCCTGGTGTGTTCTGGCTCAAAATCCAGCACCACGTCCCAAGGAGGCCACCTAGCAAGGCTAAGCAGACCAGTATTAGGGGGTGACAGATATCTGTACGAAAACTCCCTTCTCAGCCCCTGTAGCCCTTATCAAATTTACCTTTCTGAAGAATCACCTGTAATGATCTGATCGCCTTCCGATGCAGGCTATGAGCTGGAGAAATGACATCTAGAACTTGGTCACTGCGTGCCCTGACTGTCCAGAGCTCGAGCTAATGCCGCAAGGCTGTGCAGAGGGGGCTTGTTCCAGCGACCTGGCACTGCCTGCCCCTCTCAGGGATGCCTTCCCTCTGGCCCTGGTCTCAGAGGGCAGAGAGTGAGGGAAGAGGAAAGGGAAGTGACGGGCATGGCTGAGGTTCAAAGATGACTCCGAGGGACACGGGCAGTGAAGTACGAGGGTCAGCATTCCTGTGGAATACAAACTCCTGGTCAGAGAGAAGGTTCCCAGTGTTCGTTTTTGCCCCTCAACTGTCCGTGACTGAAGCTGCTGGACCTGACAGGGAGGTCACACCTGCCTCTGGCCAGTTCCATCAGCACTGCCTAGGAGCCACACTTCACATGCCGACACCAGTCTACCAGTTAGTGGCTGGGCCAGGGCCAGAGGCCACTTGACTTCCCTGGCTGTGACAGAGGACAGCTGACAGCAAGACACTGAGTATTACGCAGCAAGGAAGTAGCATCTAGAATAAAGAATAGGGAATATACAGTTGATCCTTGAACAACACGGGTTTGAGCGTCACAGGTCCAATTACACACAGATTTTTGTCAATAAATTCAGTAGGCCCTCCATATCTGCAGGGCCCGCATCTACAACCAAACTCAACAGAAAACATTCAGAGGCCAGCTTTCCCTACACACAGGCCACTGCCAGACTTGAGAAGGCACAGATCTTGGTTTATGGGGGGGAGGGGGATGGTGTCCTAGAACCAATCCTCCATGTGTATCAAGTGACGACTAAATTAAACATTCAATTCCAGCATACGGAAAGGAAAAGATGAATCTATAGAGCATTAGCTGCACAGCGGCTGACTCCCAGCTGTGCTTGGGAAGAAATGAGAAGCAAACAGGACACTTGGAATTATTGTTTTCACACTAAAAATAGTCTAACTGCTATCCTGTATCTACACCCACCCTCCCACCTCCCTGCATGCATTTACCCACACACACGTATGTATGCACACACCGAAGCAATGATTGATAGCCACACTGATAATAATTTTTCAATCTTCTAAGTTATTTTCCAGGAAGATTATCCGTCAACACACAAACATTGATTAAATAAATTCATTTATTTATGAACTCATTTATTGTGTTTATTCATTCATCATTTTCTATTTATTTATGTAATCATTATATTTGCCTCACCAAGTAAAAGAAATACATGTTATGGACTCAGTCCACAGGCATTTGACATTTTTACACAGACACTCTTCTTGAGCCCTATCTTCTTCCATCAAATCTTTCCTTTGTTCCCTTTACCCCCATCTGGCTGGTGTCCCCGCTACCTCACACCCAGGTGGTGCAGCCCACAGCTGTCCCCCTGCCTCAGGCCAGCTTGTTGGGACTGTCCTGCATCCTCGCTGGTCAGCCCCACCTCACTCTGGGTTTGCGCCTGAGAGAGGACAGAGAAGTGTTTCCACAAGCCAGCCTCAAGTCTCTTCTCCTGAGGTGCCCTCTGTGTGCCTGGGGACATCGAAGCACCCTTCACTCAGTGCTCCCTGGACTCTGACCTGTCCTGCACCTGCAAATCACCTGGCATGGAGCGCATCATGGCCAGAGCTGAACACCTGCCCTCAAGCATCTCAGGGTTCCCCTTGCCCTTCATGTAAGCTGTAACCTCTGGCTGCCCACACCAACACTGGGGTTGATTTCTCTACTCCACTGACACGGCCGGTCTGTCCATAACAGATGGTTACACTGAGGAAGCCTTTGGGTTTCCCTGCTCCCCTCCTCGCTTGGCCCTCCCTATGCTTTCATCATCTTACGAGCCTTTCCCATGTGTCCTGTCTCACTACAGAGAGCCCCCAAATGACACCCCACATATACCATCAAGCCTTTTTGGGCTCTGTCTCCTCCATCGTGGGCTTTGTCAGTTCCTCACCTAAAATAAGAAGGTTTTCTTTGATGACTACGAGGAAGATTCCTCTCAACCCCAAAATTTTGTGATTGTCCACGACATCACAGGCCCTATATAACTGTTTACCAAGTAGCTGTCCTCCACTTGTGTCATGAAGTGCCCCGTGCACCCACCCTGGGTTACAGGAGTCTGACAGTGATCGTGTTGAAATGTAGCCTCAGGGTTGTGGGATGCTGGAAAGTGGAAGAGCAAACAATGACAGGGACAAGGAGCAATCCCAGATGGAACAGCCGCTTTCGAGCACATTCACCAGGCAATCTTAAATCCTCAAGGATAGAGTCCCTGAGTACAGCAAACTCTGAAAATAGCAGCTCTAGGCATCAGCCAAAGTGCAGTCTTCAACTCTGGGCAGGAGTGATTTTCACACTGTGGTGTCTTCAGACTCCCTCCCGGTACACAGAAGTGCTCGCTGCTGTCATCAGCATCCCTTTGAACAAGGAGGATGTGATAGAAACAACGTGAGACCCAACACACATTCCGTTGGTTTAATGATGGCGTGTGTATGTGTATGAGTGCGTGTGTCATGGAGGTCCACTCCACTAGTTCTGACATGGGACTAGTCCTATGGATGACCTCAGTCTGAACTCCAAGGTGCCTACTTTCTCATTATAGATTCAAAGAGAAACAAGAAAATAAGACACAGTTAGGACCTTGCTCGTAGTCTAGCAAAAGAAGGGAACACGTAAAGTTGTAAATTGCAAATCCCTCCATTTTTCATTCACTCCACAGGTAGTTAGCACTTCCTATGGTGCAGACAATGGATGTTATCTGCCTTAGCGGGGCTTCGTGGAATCCAACGGGAGAGGCAGACACTGACACACATCCACGGGAATGTCACACTGTGGGACCTGATGAGGAGTCAGGTGGCTTCCTGAAGCAGAGATGATTGAGAATACCCAGGGCAAGACATGAAGGGAGGGAATTCCAGGTCAATGGGCCCACTGGGCAGGTGAAGGGATAGACATTTAGACCAGAAGGAAGGATTAGTCACTCCAGGATTAGAGGCTCCATAAGAGATTTTTGGTTTTGTTTGGAAAGCATTGAGAAGCTTTTGCACATTTTGAATTTGCACCGAAAATCTCAGTCTTGCTGCTACATGGAAAACAGAATTAACTGCCTGATAGGAGTTGAAGTGTCTTCTCTTCAAATTCTTATTTTGAAGTCCTAACCCCTGGCACCTCAGAGGATGAGACCTTATTTGGAGATAAAGTGTTTAAAGAGATGATTAAGTTACAATGAGCTGGTAGGGTGCGCCCATATTCAAGATGACTGATGTCCTTACAAAAGGGGAAATTTGGAGACAGATTCGCACACAGGGAGAACATCACATGAAGAAGAAGGCAGAGATCGGGATAATGTTTCTACAAGCCGAGGAACACCAAAGACTGCCAGCAAACACCAGAAGTAAGGAGAGAATATATTCTCCCTCAACGTCCTTAGAAGGAACCAACCCTGCCAGCACCTTGACCTCAGATTTCCAGCCTCCAGAACTGTGAGACAATGAACTTCTGTGGTTTAAACCACACAGACTGTAGCACATTGCTGTGGCAGCCCGAACAGACAAATGGAAGGCTGCTCTCCATGAGGGTGATGGCAACAGCTACACGGGACCGTGTTTGGGAAAATTTAAGCTGCCACAGGACAGGCCTTGGTGGTGGTTTGTCCACAGGCAGAGGACAGAAGCCTCAAGCACAGGTGGCCCATGATGAGACCAATTCTATGTCTGGGACACATCAGCGCAGGAAGGAACCACAAAGAAAATTTTAATCTATAGATTTGTAGTAAAAATTACAAATGAGCTAAAAGGACAGACAATGAAAAACACCTCTAGTATCTCCATTGTTCCTGCTCTGGTGAGCAGCCTTCTGGTCATTTTCCGTGTGACAGGCTATGTGAACCCAAAGACAGTGACTTGTTAACAGAGACTAAACTATATCTCTACATGCCTGATACTTTAATCAAGAATGTATTAAAAAATTTCTTCCACACTTCAATAACATCCTACCAAATAATGAGATCTATTTTTTAACAGCTTTAGTGAGGTATAATTTACACACCAAAAAAATCCACTTGTTTTAAAGGGTACAATTAAATAATTTGTTTAGTAACTTTACAAAGTTGTGCATTCATCATCACAGTCTAATTTTGGAACACGTAGTCGCCCCAAAAATAAACCACGGGCCCATTTGCAGCGACTCTCCCTTCACACGCCATCACTCAAAGCATCCACTAATTTACTTTCTGTCTCTACAGATGTGCCTGTTCTGGACACTGCAGATACATGGAATCATATGATATGTGGTATTCTGTGCCTGGCTTCTTTCACTTAGCGTAGTATTTTTGAGGCAACATCTATACTGTAGCATGCATCGCTGCCTCCTTTCTTTCTATTGCCAAACATTATTACATTGTATGGATTAACTATTAACAGTTTGTTCAAGCATTTACCAGTTAGTGAACATTTGGGGTTACTTCCACTTTGGGGGTGTTATGAATAGTGTTACTATAAACATTCTTGAATGAGTCCTTGTGTGGACAAGTGTTTTCATTTTCTTGGGTACACACCTAGCAGTGAATTGCTGGGTCAAATGGTAAATATGCCATAAGGAAAATGCCAAATTCTTTTCCCAAAGTAGCTGCATTATTTCATATTCCCCCCAGGAATGTATGAGGTTTCCAATTTCTACACATCCCTGCCAACACTTGCTATTTTCTATTTTTTTTATTATGGCCAATGTAGTGGGTATGAAGTAGTATCTCATTGTGGTTTTAATTTGCATTTAAATAATGACTAATGATGTTGACTGTCTTTTCTTTTGCTTTTTGGTCATTCATATAACTTCTTTGTCTGAAATGTCTATTCAGATCCTTTGACAATATATTTTAAAATCTGTTTTTCTTATTAAGTGGTAAGAGCTACTTATGTAGTCTGAATACCAGTCCCTTGTTAGTTATATTCTTTGCAAATATTTTCTTCCTGGCTGTGAATTGTTTTTCAATCTCTTAACAATATTTCAAAGAGCTGAAGTTTTAAATTTTGATGAAGTCCAAATTATCAGTGTTTCCTTTTATCACTTGGGCTTTTGATGTCATATCTAAGAAATCCTTGCTGAGGCCAAGATCAGGGAAGATTCCATCCTAGGTTTTCTTCTCCAACCGTTTTATAGTTTTGGCTCTTACATTTAGGTGGAGGATCCATTCAGAGTCGGCTTCCATGTGCAGAAATGTGCAGATCACGTGTCTGTACATTTGCTTGTCACAGAAAAGAGAAAGTGCACTCCGTCCTGGTAAAGGGAAGGGCGTGTGCCAAGGCCAGGCATTCTACAGACAGAGGAGGGTATAATTTGAATTTTTGTTGTTTTTGTTTGTTTGTTTCAATTTGCAAGCAGAGAGATAGGAGTGCTGTGTGAGAGAGCAGCGGCCAACGGCTTACTCAAAACGGAGACTTCCACGGGGCCACATTGCTCAGAAAGTGGATAGTTCGAAAGAGAAGGAACAACCTCCAGCTATTTTACTTTTGAAGCTTTAGATCTTTTCTTCCACATGCACAGTAACTGCTCCTCACTCTCTCTCCCCACAGGTACCCCAAATCTCCGTGTGCAAAACAGAACATCCTTACAATAAGTTGTTCTTACAATAAATAGGTTCTGGTTTCTTTTCCCCCCAATAATGGTAAAAAACACCTAAGATTTACCAGCCCAACCATCTTTAAGTGTACAGTTCAGTGGCATTAAGTGCATTCCCACTGTTGTGCAACCATCACCACCATCGATCTCTAGAACTTTTTCACCTTCCCAGACCGAAACTCTGTCCCCATTAAACACTAATTCCCCATCCCCCTCCCCAGCCCCTGGCACCCACCATCCTACTTTCTATCTGTGAATCTGACTACTCTGGG
The DNA here is from genome assembly GCA_963574885.1 of Lepilemur ruficaudatus. NCBI lineage: Eukaryota > Metazoa > Chordata > Mammalia > Primates > Lepilemuridae > Lepilemur > Lepilemur ruficaudatus. The sequence continues at coordinate 24,949 of CAUYRT010071981.1, forward strand.
TACCTCATATAAGTGGAATCATGCATTATTTGGCACTCTGTGACTGGCTATTTCATGGAGCATAATGTCCTCAAGGTTCATCTACGTTGTAGCAGGTGTTAAAACTTCTTTCCTTTTCCAAGGCTCAATAATAATGTATCATGAGAATGTTTTGTTTTGCACGCAGAAGTTTGGAGGTTCTTATAGGGCAAGGCAACGAGGGGCAATTACTGTGCATGTAAAAGAAAAGATCTGAAGCTTTAAAATCAAAATCGGTAGAGGCTTTGACGTGACTGAAGTAATCATGAAGAAGATGTGGGGTGAGAACCTTATGACCCTGAAGAAAGGGGCAGAGGAGGATCCATTAATTTAAAATGTCAAGAAGGAACAGTGAGAGAGCAGCAGGAGAACAGGCAGGGGGAGTCTTGGGTAGCCCAGAGTTTATGAGGCAGAGAATTTGAGATAAGGCATCTGGAAAGGGGCCATGGGTTTGGGGACCCAGGAGGGCACAGGAGACCTCAGTGAGAACAGTGTCTGCAAAACCATTAAGCAGAAGCCCGAGGGTGCGCTGGTGGGTCAAAGAGGGAGAGGGAATGATGGATGTGGACATCATGGCTCCTCTCTGGTGGGGAAGGAAAGAGCTGACAGTGGCTGGCATTTTGAGCATCGGGTGGGTGGGCAGAAGAGGGTGCCTTCAGAATGTGGATGCCGGATGGGGTACCAGGGAGAGACCACAGCAAGTGGTGCTGGAGTGGGGTGGTGGGAGGGGCTGAGTCATGGAGAAGGTAAGCAGGGATGCAGGCGTGCAAACAGCAGAGCCAAAGAGCTAAGACATGAGAGAAGATACAGAGGGTCTGGTGGACAGGGAGGTGGCAGAACCATCTGCTTCTCTCCCTGTGTTTTCTTGACAGATCAAGAAGCTGGGTCATTTGGTAAGATGTGGACATTGCCATGGTTTGAATCCTTCCAAAATTCATATGTTAAAGTCTAATCATCCTGCTGATGGTATTGGAAGGTAGGCCCTTTGGGAGGTGATTAGGTCATAAGGGCTCTACCCTCATAAATGGCATTAATGCCCTAATAAAAGGGCTGGGGGGAACTAGCATAGTCCTACTTTTGCCCTCCTACCTCTCTGCCATGTGAGGACACATCACTCCTCTCTCTCTCCCTCCTCCACCATGTATGGACCCAGCAACAAAGTACCATTTTGAACGCAGAGAGCAGCCCTCACCAGACACCAAACCTGCTGGTACCTTGATCTTAGACTTTCCAACCTCCAGAACTCTGAAAAAATGTTTTTCTATTATTCATAAATTATGTAGTCTGTAGTATTTTGTTATAGCAGCAAGAATAGACAAAGACAGGTATGAATGGAGGTAGCTTAAAGAGACATTTCAGGTTCTTGAATGGTTGCTGTAGGGAAAATGAGCTGATGAAGAGAAAGGAAAACTTGCTGAGCCCACAGAAGAAAGCAGGACCAATACAAGGCTATAGGTATGTGTGAAATCAGAGATGGATGGATGGATGGATAGATAGGTAGATAGATAGATCAATAGATGAATAGATAGATGGAAGAATGGATAGACGGACAGATGGATGGGTAGGTGGATAGATGGGTAGATAGATGAATAGGTGAATACAGATAGACGATAGTTAGAGAGACACAGGCATGAAAATACACTAAAATATGGAAATATGGAATTACAGCTATCTCTGGGGGGTGAGATCATGGGTTTTTAATTTTAGTCTTTTTTTTTAATTTTAGTCTTTAAAAATGTTTTGTAATTTCCAAATTTTCTACAAAGGGGATATTTTATTAGCGAGATAAAACAGTCCAGTTCTATGTTTAGAGGTAATTGGGCATAAAACCAAAACAAAATGCTGAGTAGTTTTGAATATCCAACAGAGACTAAAACTGTACATTTGTAGTGGAGCCAGTCAGCAAGTTTATGTGGCTTTTTCCAGCTACCCTCAGCAGCCCAATGACAATGAGCTTGGAATAGTCACCACACCAAGACTGTCCATTTCTGAGGCACTCAAGGTTCGTGTCCAGAGCCACACCCCCTGCTTTGCAGCATCACCCCTGTCACTTGCCAAGGCTCACACTGCTATCACGTCAGTTCTCAGGTAAGAAAACTGAGTATTGGATTAACGAACTCCCTTGGGATTTCATAGCAGTTCAAAGGTAGAATCCATCAGGTCTAACTGCAGCCCCATGCCCGCAGCCCTCCCTGGGCAGATGATGGATTCTGAGACCTGGGAAAGGGGGCTCAAGAGGGTGATGCTGAGGAAGGACTAAACCTAGGAGGGGACAGGTCAGGCTGAAGACCTAAGAGAGCCAGGGAGAGAGGAGGATAAAGACAATGAAGACCATAGTCAAAGATGCTGGAGTCCCCAACTCAAGATTTCAGAGCACAGCCCTGAGTTTCTGGCATATTTGACTGTTCCCATGGTTCAAAAATTAAGCATAAAGCCTCTACCTATATTTCAATCCCAAATAATGTATTCCTGCTTAGTTTTCTTAAAGTATGATCTTTATTACATGACTTCCTGAAACTACTGCTACTGTTTATCATGTTTTTTAAGATACAGTCTGGTTTAGGTTGGGTCTTCAATTCCTCCTTTATTTCTGTGCAAGATTCTGGGCTTTCTGACCTTCAGCTGCCAGGAGGGGCATTTCTCCCTTTGGTCTTCTAGATTGTGGGGAGAGACTGACACCAGGCTGTCACTCCTCCCCATGGGAGCTTAGGGCAGAAGACACATGGGCCATCCAGCCACGCCTTCCCTCCTGTGACACCAGCTCCTAAACCCCTGCAGGTTCCCAGTGTCCTGACTGGGAGCTTCACAGATGAGGGTAGGAAGACACGCCATGCACCAGCATTCCAAAAACATGCTCTCCAATCCAGGTTCCACCGGTAATAAGCCGGATAGTTTGATTTCTACTCAGTTAACTTTATCTCTTTCTCAATGGCTTCTTAGGAAAGAAAGGGGGTCTTCAATTGATCTCCTAATCTAACAATAATACCAGAACCACCAGTTTAGCACTGGCTCATACTATGCATACATTTTCTTACATCCTCCCTCTGTGAGTGTGTGTGTGTGTGTATTTCTTTTACCCTCACTGTTACTTTCTCTTCCCCATTTCCTCCTCTTTATAAAATAGGTCTTTTTCCTTATTGCCCCAAGTGATATTTAAGAAGTTGGGGTGGTGGGGAAGGGTGGGGAATCTATACAATTGGGCTCAATACATAGTCCTAAAGAACCTTGGCAACTGTCCTAGAAATGATAATTCTATATTTATTCAACATAGCACCAAAAGCACAAGCACTGGAGTTGGATTACATGCCCTGGTTTCCTCAGCTACAAGTCAGGCAACTTGCACCTACCTGTGTTTGGATTCCTCCAGCTGCAAGCCACATTAGAGACTGTGTCCTTTGGCTTAAACAATAAGAAAAATTAAGGGTTTTTTTTTGGTAGACTACATTATTGTTTCCAATTTTTCACCCCTCCCCTACATCCATATCCTTTGCCACATGACTGCTGAGACTTGCACCACGGATGCTCAGCTGCCAACTGTTGTAGGGGCTGCCCCTGGGTCTTGCTTTAGCCACTGTGATAGTAAGGGATGTGACAACAGTAAAGACTTGAGATGTGCTTGCAGAGTTGGGCTCTTGGACTTCTGTCCACATCAGGCCCAGTAGCCCATGGCATAAAAGATAACACGTAGCAAGTCTGGACCCAATGCAACTGGGAGCCAAGCCCACTTGAGTTCAGTCTAGATTGGTCAACCCCCAGCCAGCCTGCAGACATGTGAAGTTGAAGAAATGACTGTGCCTAAAATCTGCATTTTAGGCAGATTATCATGCAGCATAATTGTGTCAATAGCTAACTGATAATCTCCCATAAGAAGTCCTGAAGTAGGACAGCTTCAGAGTTCTTTCATTTAGTGGCTTGCTGATGTCACCAAAGTCCTGGAGTCATTTATTTCCTCTTCATTCTCAGACATTGTCTTGTTCCTGAGGACAGCATCCCGCTTGGCTGTGATATGGCTAGGGACAGCAAGACATCCCATCACCCACGATGCATCACAGCTTCACAGACAACGCCGTGTCTTTCTCACAATCACGTTTAAAAGAAAGATAAATTTCACAGGTAGCCCATCAGACTCCTCACATCTCTGGCCAGAAGTGGATCACAGGGTCATCATCTAACCCAATTACTGGCAAGGGGAGCAAGGTGCCATGACGATACAGAATTTAAACCTGAGGCGAGGGTAGGGTTTGCTCCTCTGAGGGTAATAAATGAACAAGAGAGGGGTTCTATGGCTGCAAGCCAACACCGACTGCTAATTCTTCAGATGCATGTTGCACGGATAACACCATACAAAGTGCTTAGAAAAGGGCCTGCACAAAGAAGTCTGCACGTACTACAAGCCATTTTTATTTCATCTGTTGATTCCAATAATGGAATATGAGATAGGAAGGGTGAGTAAAGGCCAGACAGGTAACAAAGGGAGCTAGATGGACAGGAGAGCCTGTGTTGTCCTGGAGTCACATCAACTGTCTCAGCAACCAGCTGCCCCACAGTCCTAAATTTCATGCTCTCAAATATGGCATAGAGACAGAAAGCAGCAGGGGATACATGCATTAAAAAGCTATCTTGTGGCTCTACATCACATTAATGGAATGTATACATATGTGTGTGTGCACACAGATTCATTTTTTAAAAAAAACATGTTACAGGTTGCTTCAGAAGCTTCTTTAATTTCACAGCTGAAATAATTACAGAGGTTAATTGATGTTTCATTCTGCCATTCATTGATGGATCTCAAAGATCTAAACATGAAGTCAGTGTCATTAGCTGCTTGTTTATTTGTCATACTGGTGAAGAACTAAGGCCCCAGGACAAAAAGAAAAAAAGACCCTTATAATGAGCAGCTTTCTCTTCACAATTTTAATTCAACAATTATGTAGGAATCTCCTTCCCATTCCCTGTCTCCCTTGTCTGCAGTGAAGACAAACCCCTTCATCCTGAGTAAGTCAGCAAATAAACTCGAGGGCCCAGAGCATATCAACATGCAGATGCTGAGGAGGGTCCAATTAGTCTGACCCAACTTAATTAATTAAAGCTCGACCGGCCTCCTCCCGATAGGTGTGTCTCCTAGCCGATTCTGAAGTCATGGGGGACAGAAGCCACGTGGGCCCACGCAGTGCAATCTCAGCGCTTGGAAGAGCCTCGCCAGCAAAGTGCCAACTGCACAGAGGAAAGAAGAGGCCAGGGCTGGAAAGGGTGTGCAGAGAGGGAGGTAAAGAGACCCAGAGTGCAATGAAGAGGGAAAAAAAAGAACATTGCAGGGAAGGGAGGAGGCCATAGCGTGTGAAGAGAACTCCTGAGTGATGAGGAACAGGGGCAGGCTGCTCCAGCACACCCCTCCAGGGCAAGTCCCACCAGGGTGCACAGGGGGAAATCACCTGACCCAAGCTGACCCTATCTGACATGTGAGACATCAGCACCCCTGGATTCTCTACACGAAGAGAATGAAAAATAGGTTCAAAGGGGCAGTCGCCCCAGGCGTGACTAAGAACAGGCCACGTCAGGGGTTACCCTCAAAGGTGTATCCACTGTGGCTTCGTCGTTCTCGTGCTCTGCAGCTGGTGTTCTGTTCACTGAAGCAGAAGACAAAACCAACGTCCTTTAGTCACCGATGAAAAGGCCCTTGTTTCTCAATCTGGTATGGTGCACCTTCCTCACCTCACTTTTTAGTCTGGCCTCTTTTTCCCTCTGCAGAAAGCTTAGGCTCCACAATGCACAATCCAGAGGGTGCTCATCCCTCCTGACCTCACTGGGCTCTCAGATGCGTCTTGCTGGTAACCACGTGCTTTGTGTCACCTGCTATTCTTCAGGCTCCATGACCTTGCTCACGGCTCCGGCTCAGCTCTTCTCGGGGCCCCTTACTGATGAGTGTTGCTTGGACGCACTGCGCACTCCACTGCTATTCTTAGATAACCCACTCATGACTCTCAGCTGCCCCCTATAAACAGACGCCTGTGGTAGGCTTACACTGACGTCTTCCCAGAGCTCAGCATTCTATTTTCAACAGACTCTAGCACGTATGTATTTGGATGCCTGAGGTCCACTACACACAACGTAACCACAGAGGAAGTCATGTCCTCCCTCAGCCTGCTTGCCCTCCTGAGCTCACTATTTTAACCAGTGGCATTTTCCCATTCATGGAAACTGGAAACCTGGAAAAGATCACTGATCACTCTCTTGCTTCAGCCACAGTTGCAAACCACTGGTAATTCCCATGGTTCTCCCATCCTCATTTTGTCCAGTCCATTCCTTCCTCTCCAGACTCCCTTGGAGCAGGCCCCTGACATTTTTACCTGGGCATTTCAATTCACATCCACTCCATGTCCACATGAGCACCTTCATACCAAGTCTGAACAGGATTCCCCTGCTCGGAATCCTCGCACAGTTTCTTACAGCTGAGTTTTGGTAGCTTCTCATTTTCAATGCATGTAAAGTCACTTGTATTATTCCCTTATTATCCTTTCAGTGGCTGCAGGATCTGTGGTGGTAGCTCCTGTTTTATTTATAATATTGATGATTCGTGCCTCCTCTTATCTTTGTCGGTCTTGCTAAATAATGATCAAATTAATTGATTTTTTCGAAGAATTGTCTTTTTATCTCATCGGTTTTCTCTATTTCATTGATTTTTGCTCTGTATCCTTACCTTTATTACTCCTGTATTTCTGCTTGTTTGGGGTTTATTTTGCTGTTCTTTATTTTAGTTCCCAGAGGTAGGAACTTACATTATTGATTTGAGATCCTGCCTCTGTTCCGATGTAAGCATTTAGTGCCATGAATTTCCCTCTCAGCACTGCTTTAATTGCATCCCACAAATTCAGATTTATTGTATGTAGATTTTTATTCAGTTCTATGCATTTTTATTTCCTTGATAATTCATTTTTCACCCATGGATCATTTATAAGCATGTTGATAAATTTATAAGTATTTGGAGATTTTCCATTTTGATACCATTGTGATCAGGGAACATAACTCTGTAAGATTTCAATACTTTCAAATTTGCTAAGGTTTGTTTTATGACCCAGGACATGGTCTATTTTGGTGAATGTTGTGTGGGCACTTGAAAAAAGTATGTATTTTACTTTTTCAGGGGGAATGTTGTATATATTCCAAAAACCATGATTGTGTTGTTCAGTTCATCTACATCCTTAGTGATTTTCCTTGTAGCAGTTCTATCAATCACTGAAAATGGGGTGTTAAAATCCTCAACTATAACTGTGGCTCTATTTCCACGTTCAGCTCTATCAGTTTTTGTTTCATGTATTTTGAGGTGTGTACATTTAGGATTGTTCTATCTTCCTGGCGGGTTGCTTATGTAATAGCTTTGTCTCAAGTAGTTTTCTTTACTCTAAATTCTCCTTTATAATGATATTAGTATAGGCAATCCTGCTTTCTTTCTTCATTAATGTCTGCATGAGTTTCTTGCATAAAGCATATTATTAAATCACATTTTCTTTTTTAATCCATTCTGCCAATTCCTACCTTTTAATTGGTTTATTCAGACTATTCATATTTAAAAGAATTATTGATATGTTGAAGCATAAGCCTGCCATTTTATTTGTTTTTTGTTTCCTCTTTCTTTTACTATCCTGTGACTTATTTGAAATATTTTTTAATTAATTTATTTTTATTTTTAGAATTCCATATTGATAAATTTATAGTGTTTTTGAATATATCACATTCTATGGCTTTATCAGTAGTTGTTCTAGATATTGCAATATACAAATGAAACTTATCATACATTCAGTATGTTTGTAGCAACATTTTACCACCTCAAGTGGCATGCAGAAAGCTTACTTTCATTTAAGTTCCTTTTTCCTCACTTTTTCTTAAGTATTTTCTCTACATACATTGAGCATCATATCAAATGATGTTGCAGTCTTTTGCTTCAACCATCTAGTATGATTTAAGATAATAATGACTATTATGTTTATCCCTATTTGTGATTCATTCCAATGTTCTTTTCCTTTTGTATTTCTAAAACATGCCATGATTTTCTTTTTATTTGGAGAACTTCACTTAGTTTTTCTTTGTCTGAAAATGCATTTATTTTTCCTTCATTCTTGAAGTATAGTTTCACGGGGCATAGGATTCGCCATTGACAGTCCTTTATTTCTTCAGTACCGCTTCCTGTCACTGGAATTGGTGTTTCCCTACAAGTAACTTGTCATTTCTCTCTGGTTGCTTGCAAGATTCATTCTTTATCTCTTGTTTTCATGAATTTAATTATGATGTATCTTGGCATAGATTAATTTGAGATTATCTATTTGGGGTCAGATTAGCTTCTTGAATCTCTATGTTTATACCTTTTGCTAAACTTAGGAAGTTTCAGCCATTATATCTTCAAATACTTTTCAGTCCCACTCTCATCTCCTGTTCTCTTCTGAAACTCTTATAATATGCATGTTAACTCCTTTGTTATTGTCCACAGATCCCTAAGACACTGTTTTTTGTTTTCTGGCATATTTTCTCTTTGCTGCTCAGACTGGGTAAATTCTGTTGAATTGTTCTCAAGTTCACTGATTTCATGTATGTCATCCCCACTCTACTATTGATTCCATCCAGCAAGTTTTTTTTTCATTTTAACTATATTTTTCAGTTCTATAATTTCCTTTTTTAAAAATACATGTTTCTTTAGTTTCTACTGTTTCAGTTGTTTAAAGAATATCTGTCTTTGCTCCTTGAAGCACTTTATAAAGCTGCTTTAAAATCCCTGTCAGATAATTCATCAGTTCATCTCAGTATTGGTGTCTGCTGATTATACTTATTCAAGTTGTGGTCCTGGTTCCTGGTAACAGGAGAAATTTTTCTATTATACCCTACATATTTGGGGCACTTTGTCATGATCCAATTTAGATCCCATTTAATCTCCTTTTTTAGCAGGAGGGCCTCATGTTGAGGGATAGCTGGAGGCCCAGCTAGGGGTGAATGTTCAGTTTCCTGCTTGGTCGCACCTATACCACCTAACAAAAGTGGGACAATGAGTCACACTGCCACATTGAGAATGGACTGGGGTGGAACATGGGATCACACTGTCTCATTGCCTGTGAGTTGGGGTACAAGATGAGAGTCCTGCTAGCCCTCAACGACACCAGTTAGGGGGAAAGCAGAGGGCGACACACACTGCTTTATTGCTATAGGATGGGAGTGGACGCCCAGGCCCCCAGCGGGCCTCACTGACTCAGTATGAGGGAGAGGCAGAGTGGCAACTAACTTTGACTCCTGCTGTCTTATTATGACTCACTGACGATCTCTAGGCAGCCCAACCTCTTTCTCCTCCCTTTCAGAGCCTTCCTATGTGTGTTTGCTGTATTATATCCAGGGATTTTTAGTCTTGAGGGAGAGAACTTGGGAGGAACAGGGCTGCTCCATCTTGGCCAGAACCAGAAGTCCTATAATAACTAGTTTAATGCACTTGTTTGCTAATCCTACCATCTGGGTCAATTCTGGGTCAATTCTGATTGGTTGATATTTTTTTCCTTATTATGGCTCATATTTTAAGGCTTTTGCTCATGCTTGGTAAAAACTGATTAGATTCCAGACATTATGAATTTTACCTTGCTGGGTGCTGGATATTTTTGTTTTCCTATAAATATTCTTTATCTTTGTTCTGAGATGCAATTTACTTACTAGGAAACAGTTTGATCTTTCTGGATCTTGATTTGAAAACTTATTAGGTGTTGTCAATTAAAAATAAAATTTTAAAGAAAGATTTATTAGGTAAGACTAGGGTAGGGCTCAGTCTATGGTTAATTATCCCCCACAACTGAGTTTAACTTCTCTACCCAATGCCCCACATGTCATGAAGTTTCCAATCTGGCCTACAGGAACAGGCAGCTCTCAGCCCCGTGTGAGCTGGCAGGCTCTTTTTGGTTGTTCTTCCCCTGGCCTCAGGTAGTTTCCTCACACACATGCACTAATCTGGATATTCTGTGGAAACTGAGGGATACCCTCTGCAGAGCTCTAGGACCCTCTGAGCAGCTCTCTCCTCTCTGGTCCTCTGTCTTGTGAACTCTAGCTATCTCGGTCTCACCCGACTCTCAGCTATGCCCTCTAAACTCAGGGAGACCAGAAGATTCTGCTGGGTTCCTTCCCTGCACCGCATCCTGGAAACTCTCTCAAGGCAGTGAGCTGGGTAACTGCAGGGCTCTCTCAGTTGTTTCTTGTCACTTAGGATCACAGTCTTTTGCTGTTCTGATGTTCAGTGTCTTGAATATTATCATTTCATATATTTTATTTTTGGAGTTCTTTTTTGTGGTTAAAAAAATTTTTAGTTGTTTCAGGAGGCACAGCCAATCCCATCCTTGTTACTTCATCTTGTCTATTACCAGAATCATTATAATTTAATTATGTTCTTTCTATTTTTAACAGATTCTGTGTTTTTCCAAATACGTCTATATTTTCCATGTGATTTGATTCTCATTATCAGCCTGTGAGGTTGATTAGGCAAGTGTTTTACAAATCAGTCCTGGACACAGTTAGGGGAAGTGTCCAGCCCCTAGCTGCAGGCATCACCCTGTGGCTGTCCAGTCCGTGCCCAGCCCAGCGCAATCACTGGTGCTGTCTCTGTCCTGTTGGATCCCTGCGTCTGAAGTGTAAGTAACTGGGTGCACAGCTTTACACTTTTCCTCTATCTTCTGACTGCTCAATATTTCCAAATTCCCACCACATGGCCCATGCATTAATTGATCCTACTAGGCACACAGGAGCATTTGTTGCTAGTTTCATCTTTGAAATATGTACGATAGATGAACGACAAAAAACCACTTTAAGCAGTAAAGTCCTGTGTTTTCAGGAATGGATTACCTTGTTTAGACAGAACTAAGCATCACTAGGAGAGCAGTCAGGAGAGGCTTCTTTACCTACTCCACACTCACACACACTCACATGTAAACACACAAGTTGATAATCACATGTGTTACTTCAGCAGAACATACTGCTTAATGCTGTGCTCAGTATCAATGATCTGCAATTGCCTGGCCTGCTTATTCAAATTATTTATTACCTACCAATTTATAGTAGGCCTAATATTTACACCCTCCCTCGGATTTTGAATTGAATGATACTCATTCCAGGCTATCAATCTTTGAAAATTACTACTCTATAATTTGGGTGTTGAGGAAACACAAGCATTCTCAGCTTTTTTTAAAAAAAAATGACTGTTTTCAATCTTTAAATATTCTGATGTAAAAAATAATAATGTAGAAACAATATTCACATAATCATTACACATATATAATCATTATATATACACACATATATACATAATCATTATATATGTACACATGTACACCACCGAGAGAGAGAGAGAGACAGAGAGAGACAGAGAGAGAGACAGAGACAGAGACAGAGACTCAGTGTATAGGTCCAGTTTGAGTCCAGAGGAATCAGGAAAGCCAATGGTATTAGTTCCAATCCAAAAGCCAGAGGCTCAAAATCAAAGAAGAGCCAATGTTTCAGTTCAAGCCCAAAGCCAGAAAAAACCAATGTACCCAATCAAATAGTCAGATAGGAAGAGTTCCCTCCTACTCAGTCCTTTATATATTCAGGCCTTCAACTGATTGGATGAGGCCCACCCACACTGGGAAGCTCAATGTGCTTTATGCAGTCCACCAATTCAAACAATCTCATCCAGAAACACTCTCACACACATCTCCTGCTTTAAGATGTCCCACCTTTTCGGGTCAAACCAATATAAGCCTTCCACGTACTGATTTATGACTTTACATGTAGTTCTCATCTCCCTGAAATGTATAAAACCAAACTGTAACCCAACCACAGCGAGTCCACTTGCTCAAGGCTTCTTGCTCAAACTTGGGAGTGGCGGTCCGGCCCATGGTCACATATATTTGGCTCAGAATAATCCTCTTTAAATTATTTTAAAGAGTTTGGGTTCCTTTCCATTGTCAGTGTATAGACCTTTACCTCCTTAAATGTATGCCCCTGACTGTCTTAAACACAATGGCTTCATAGAAAACCATTTTATAGACTATTTCCTTTTTCATCATACATATGACTGGTAGTCCACACACAAAATGACACATAGACATTAACATGCCCTAAGTTGATTCTACCACAGTTGATTACTTTTTAAATCACCTAATTTAGCATTTTAGTGGATTCCTGAGAGGATATTTAATAACCAAAATATCTGGTTCTGGAGGTTGCTTACTATTCTTTCTGGAACAATAGACATACAACCATGAATAAAAGGATCTTTGAAGGCATTCTTTGGAACAAGCATATATTGAGAGCTGTCAGTGCTAAAATCCCTCCATGAGCTCAGAAGTTTGTGGGTGACAGTCTTATTAAATATCTGAAATACTTAAGACAGATTGTGATCAGTGCCTGAGGAGGGGAGAATTCATTATTTTTTAAAAATGAGTTTTTAAAAGGTCAGAGAAAGACAAAAACAATGTGGACATGAGTACTTCAGAATGCTCCAGAGAGGAGGCAGAAACCAAGCTGGGTTTTGAAGTAAACACCAATTTAGTGGCTCCATTATCAAGTTGCCCTTGTGTGGTAGATGCACAAAATTATACAACAAGGCAGGAAGAGAAAATCACTCTGGCTGAAGAGGGTGCATCTGCATACAGGCGTCAGGCATCAGGGAACCTTCCAAAGGCAAAGGCAGCATTTAGGACTGAGCATTTGACAGTTGGCCGATGGAGACTGGGGCAGAAGAATACACACAACATAGGGACTGAAGATACAGGAAACATCCGGCAAACTGTCCACTTTCACATGGAGCATCAGAGTGACATGAGAAGTGGGAACCTACTGAAAGGGAGGCAGGAGAGATAGGAAAACCATCCTCCTCTGCTCTTGCCCCTCTTCCTCACTCACGCCTTTTCTTTGTAACTTTCACCTCTCATTTCTGCCGGCTTCTTTCCTTTTTACTTACAAATGTACTCAAATCTCCCCATCCAAAAATAAAGTACCACACTCCCCCTTGTGGGGTGTCTTTGGTGCAGCCACCTAATCTTCTGGCTGTCCTCCTTCTGGCCATTAGATGTGGCCAGTGTGTGACCGAGAGACTTGCTTTGGCCACTGAGCTGGGAGGGTAAGTTGTGCATGTCCCTCTCAGCTACATCTCAAGAGGTGATGCCTGATCTGCTATGTCCCCTCCTTGGTCCAACATCACTTGGTGACGCACATTCAGAAGAATGTTACCCCCATATTAGGGGAAAAATGTCACTTTCATGAATTTAATATTTTATGCAATATATGTGGAAGAAACACATTTATGTGTGGAGCAGAAACCGCCAGAGCTGACTTTAATATAAGCAGCTGCAGAGAACAGATGAACTGCTTTTTCCCCATCAGACGTATCACAGTGAGTGTATGTAAAATAGTATGTGTATATATTATGTGCAATATATAATGCATATAAAATGGATTACATATATGCATATACGGATGACCCTCAACTTCCAATGTTTCAATATTTTTCAACTTTATGATGGCATAAAAGTGATATGCATTCAGTAAAAACCATACTTAGAATTTTGATCTTTCCAATTAATCACGTTAAATATTCAAAACTTTATTATAAAATAAGCTTTGTGTTAGGAGGTTTTTGCCTAAGTGTAGGCTAATGTAAGTGTTCTCAGCATGTTCAATATGGCTAGGCTAAGCTATGATGTTTGGTAGGTTAGGTATATTAAATGCATTTTCAACCATGATATTTTTCAACTTAAAAATAGTATATAACCCTATTCTAAGTTGAGGGCATCTGTATATACATAATAAAGGAATGAGAGGAAGAAAAGAACAACCTAATACTTACATTCAAAATCTTAGCGAATTAAAAAAACCCTATTTTATGAATGATATTTCCAAAACTTGACACGTTTTATGACTTCATGCAATTTTCTAAAAAAAAGTTTCATCACCACTTATGCTAACATAAATCTTGGGGTAAGAAACTGCATTTAAAAATTAATAAAATTTCTGCAGCTAAACATCAGGGTCTTATCCTCTGACCATCTTATCCTCACGGTGAGGTACCAGAGCAATGGCATCAGACCAAGCACACCCAGGAACTTCATCCTGCCCAAGGGTCTGACCGTAAGGCTGTGAGCTCAGCCCAATGCCTTCTGTAAATACATTGTATTCTCCTCTGGGTTAAGTATTTTATGTCCATGATACTGCTGCCGCATTCTGGAAAGTATTCAGCCCACACAAATTTATGGCCTATAATTGATTTTTCATCAAGGCTAGAGAGCTATATGTCTACATCTGAATATAGAAAGCATACCTTCTATATATATAATTCCCTATGTCTATTCTCGAAAAGCAGACTATACTCTTTACATTACAAAATCATCTTTGCTTTTAGCAAAATCTGATGACTCTAGTTCAACAGTCTGCAGGTAAGTTTCCTACCCAACATGCCTCCTCCCAAAAATGACTCAGGACGTTCTTTCATGAGTAAAGAGTTAACATGGTCCCTGGGGTCAGCAGCTGTCACTGTTGGTTTGGTGGCCCACATAATGACCAGAGTGTCCTTTGTCCATGTTAAAAATGCAGTATGTGTGCCCTGACCTAAACCCACTGGACTGGGATCTGTGGAGTGGGTCTCTAAAACTTTATTTGGACAGTGCTCACAAGCTCTCCTCCACTCTCCTCATATCCCAGAAGCAGCCAGGACTCCTCCAGCACCTCTGGTCACATCTGTACAGTCTCCATCGCTGATGATCACACCCTTCCTTCTGTGTTGTACCTGTTGGACCAGAAGCTCCTTGAGGGACAATGACTGCCAATTAAAAGCCCCCTTTATTCCTTGACTTCCAGCCCAGGGTTGGCCTCCATCTCCTGACACATGAATAAAGGAAGGGGCCAAGGGGCCAACACCGGGAGGAAGCCACACAGCACTGCGACGGAGCAGAGATGCTGGGGCATATGCACCCATGCTGCACCCAAGCTCCAGAAGGGAGCTGTAAACACTAGCATGACGAGAGGAAGTGGACAGCTGGAGACTGGTCCTGCATCAGTGCAGGAAGTACAGAAAAGTGCTCCGGAGCTTGGCAGTAACAGAGACAAGGACAAGAAGATGGTCCAGCTGGACAGAGTGGACTTTAAAGAAAAGAGGCCACTAAACCAAATGAATGTCACCAGCCACTTGGCTACCCTTTTGTGGAACCTGTGAGTCAGGGAAAAGGCAACGAAAAAAAACAACAGCAGAAAGGGACATTCAGTTGAGTCCTGAACAATGCAGGGGTTAGGACTCCAGCTCCATGAAGTCAAAAGTCTGCACATAACTTTTTACTCTCCCCAAAACAACTACCAATAGCCTACCATTGACTGGAAGCATTATCGATAACACAAACAGCCAATTAACACATACTTTCTGTGTTATATGTGTTACATACTGTATTCTTACAATAATGCTGGACAAAAGAAATTGCTACTAAAATCACAAGGAAGAGAAAATATATTAATATTTTACTATTCATTAAGTGAAAGTGGATCATCATAAAGGTCTTCATACTTGTCATCTTCACACTGAGTAGGGTGAAGAGGAGGAGGGGTTGGTCTTGCTGGAACCGCCTTTATAAATTGATAAAGGAGTACAAGACAAGGACTTTGGTAAGGGCCTAGCTAAAAATAACGCACAGGTCCAGCTAAAAATAACGATAATAATTAGCTACCATCCCCCTCTTTCCTTCTCTATAATTGCCACTCTGGAGCCACGTGGCTGGTAGTCACAGAGATTCTTAACTTTCTCCACAAATAACATTATCTTTTTGAAACAGGGGTAATTTCTGAGATATCCTCAGGTCCTGCATTCCAGTGGAATGGCTGATCCTCCCAGACCAGTGACCCATACCCGAGGAACTGACTCAACTGGTCTTGTGCCCCCGTGCAAGAACCTGGTCAGCAGAGAAGACAATTTCTACAACCCTATTGTTCCACCCTAAACCCAGACAATTAGCAGACTCAATTGCCTACACCAAACTGTCTTTAAAAACCCTGTCTCCCAAATTCTCAGATTTGAGAAATTCCTCCCGTCATCCCCCGTCACCACCATGCGCAGTGTTATGCAGAATTAAAAACTCTTTCTCTACGGTAAACCCCGCTGTCTCAGTGTATTGGCTTCCTCTTGGGAAGCAGGCAATGCACCTAGTTGGGCAGCAACGTTGCTGTCTCAGGGGTGGAAGAAAATCCATGTATAAGTGGACTCATGCAGTTCAAACCTGTGTTGTTTAAGGGTCAACTGTAGTTACTTACATCCAGGAAAACCAGGCAGAAATGAGCTACGGGGAAGGTATGAGTGCAATTTTTCAGGAAAAGTGATGATGCATAACGTAAAGGAAACTGATCACAATTCATTTAACTACCAGCTTCCTGAGATGCCCGGTTGGCCAGGCACTGCTGTAGGAGCTGCACAAACACAGCAAACAGAATGAAGGCCCCTCTTGGGTCTTGGCATACAGGCAAGTGAAAAACGAGACTAGAGAACCACAGGTCAGGTGCTTAAAAAAAATAAAAAACAAAGTATATTGAAAGAGTACACAGTAATGGTGTAGAAGAATGCGATTTTTTTGATGCAGTGAGTGGAGAAAGGCCCTTTGAAAAGGCAAGAATTAAGCACAGACCACGTTGAGGTGAAGATTGGCCCTCAGACTGGTGCAGGGGAGGAATGTTCCAGGCGGGGAGAAGAGGACAAGCAAAGGCACTGAGGCAGGAGCATACTTAGGTGTATTCCATGAATCGAGGAGACAAGAGTCAGCAGGGCTGATGCAAAAGGGGGAGGGGGGCACTAGAACAGGCAGATCGAGTAAGGCTTGCAAGGCCGTGGCAAGGATTCTGCACAGTAGTCTAGGTGGGAATCCCACAGGAACAAAATAAGGGGCTAGTGGGGACCTGGGGACAGCGGGGCCTGAGAGGAGAGGCTGGTGGATGTGACTTTGAGTCCTCGAGGTAAACAGCATGACCTCAAGATGGAATTTCTACATGATAAGGAAAGGAGCTGGGAAGACGGAGGCCAGGCAGGGGCAAGGCAAGTCCCAAACAAAGTGAGAGCCAGCAAGAGCTTTGCCCCCAGAGCTTCCAGTATCTCAAGGCTTGTGTATGTTGTCCATGGATTTTCTCCCACCATTCTCAACAAGAGGGAAGGCAGATTCACCACAGGACATCCCTGGAACATCAACAACAATCTCCTCCATGAAGTATACCAAGACCCAAAGAGGAGGACCCCTGACTGTCATCCCTTCCCAGAGCACTACCCCTCTGAGCGTGTTCCCCGGGGGCCTTTCCTGCAGCCCATCCTGACCTGTGGGCAGCTTGCCATCCAGCCCAGCACTGAGACTGGAACCCTGGACAGCGCTTACACCAACCCACCCACACTTGGCTAGGGAGTATGATCTCATCCTAGTAGGCCCAACTCTCAAGCCCATAGATTCTTCCTCAGGTATTATTGGATCTTATCATTTTCCTTACTAGAGCCTGGGATATTGTTTTTTAAAAATGTCCAAGTTGAGGGGACCAAACACTTTTGAAATTCATCTATCAAGAAAATATAGAGGTGTTGTCATAGTGACAATATTTTGTAAAGTATTCATATAACAAAGAATGCCAAATAACGCTAGGAATCATCTTATCCCTCTCTTTTTTATCCCTAGGGGATAAGTTGAGTAACTTCAACAATGGGAAACAACACCACACATTCTCAAAGTTGTATTCAACAGAGCCACTGTTTAATTACTAGGCATTTTATATTTAACAAAGATGAAGACCTTCAGAACAAAAAGATCCTTTCCTTCAGCAATTTATAGAAAAATTACTGAATTGCTCAAAATCCCTGGAGAATCAGAGCTCTCAAAGAAGAACCATATTCAGCATGCCCAATTAGAACATGCAGGTAAAAAGCAAATAATGATTATTCCATTTAAAAACTAACATTCTTCAGGCAAGTATAAATTAACAGACTTGCTCTTAAACACACTGACGTATCTTTCCCCAATACTGACTCCTACAATAACGAAGTCCTAAATGGACTTTGCAGAGGTTTTAAAAAAACAAACAAACAATAACAACAAAAAAACAGAGCACAAGAACCATTTTCCTGTGTTTTGCATAGTGAACATTAATATTTTCCAAACAACTCTTCATGCAACAAAAATCAAAATATTTGAAATGATTTGATTATGTCCCAGTAATACTGTTCACACCATCAGAACTATAATTGGTGAGAAAGAAAAGTGGCTCAGAGCAGTCTGAAGAATTTGAGGCATGAAAAATTTATCAGGCCCAGAGAAATGTAGGAGACTTCAGTCACGCCTCCCCTCCACTCCAGCCCTGCACCCATGCCCTGGACTTATTGTTTAAAGCCATTTTAGTTTTTTTCCTTCGCCCCCCACCACCAATTTTCTAGACTAGCTGATAAATTACCTAACAGGTTACAAGTTGTATAATGTGACTCTCACCCATTATCTTCAATTCCTGGAATTTGGGACACAAAGAACAATGTATAGACAATCAATAGCTTATGTTATTTTAACAAACCAATGTAAGGACTGCCCTTCTTTCTTCCTTTAAAAACCCACTTGTTACCACTGCTAATCAGAGCAAATATTCAGGATAACTTGAATCTGTATCTCCCTGGTTGCAGCCCTCAAATTTGGCCCAAATAAACTCTCTACTTGTATTAATGTGGCCTCAGTTTCTTCCTTTTAGTCGACATTGATGTTAGTGTCTTATTCAACACTCCGATTTTGCAGGTTGGGGAAACTGAGATTCAAAAACCACCCTCTGTGTGGACCCCAGTTCCGGCTCCAGCCCTGGGAGCTTCCACAAAGCCATGCTGCCTTTAGTGAGGACCAGTGTTCCAGAAGAAGCCCTTCTTGCACTGGAATCTGTCAGAAATGCCTAGAAAATCTGCTTACAACTAGATGTCCAGCAAAGGAGCTTCAAAATCCCAGTGGAGAGCTGGAGAGCTTGAGACAGGCCAAATATATATCTGATAAACGAGATCCAAGTGTGAAAACTGTCACTTATTCCACACACACACTTCTCCCTAAAGCTGCTTCTATTTTTATTTTCCTCTTCATCTCCTCATCATTTTTATCCTAGAGGAATCCGTTAGCTTGCACATGTCAGGCAAGGAAGTGCTCTCCCGCTGCCCTTCTCCCAGGGTTGCAGACTAGAGGTTTGGCCCCTAAGTGAGCAACCTGAGGGGGTGGCCAAGAGGGTCAGCCCATCTGGCCCTTCCCCACCCAACCTCAGCAGCCACCTGGGGCCAGGCCTCTCGCCAAGACCACACACGGTTCGCAGGCTTCACAGGCCACTAGTGCACCCACGCGGGCTCCTTCCCAGGGTACTGTCCACCTCTCTTCTCCTCCCTCAACACCCACCCCTTGGGAATCTTCCTAAATCCTACCAGGAAATTCTATGGCATTATCTTATAAGGGCTATTTTCTGTCACCCAACTCTGACAATTTGCATTTTAAATGACTGCAGCAGGGCAGATCTTACACCACAGAGGAGTGAATTTCAAAGGAGTACTGTCATGCAATCACCCTGCATAAGGAAGGGAGCAAGTGAGTTTGTCTTAGCATTATGACCATCAACTTTATCTATGCATAAAAGTCAGTCCTGTGGGGAAGTGGATGCCAATTTTTAGGACACTCCAGAAGGAGTCTATAGCCATAAAACAAAAAAAATAAATAATGATACAGATTCTGGACTTGGGAGACCAGGAGCTGCTCTAGAGGAGCTCTCCCCGCCATAACCTCCCAACCCATGGGATTCACATGAACATATTTTGTATAATCAGTCCATTTAATTAAAAATATATACAGCAAATAAGACGTCACACTCCATCTAATTTTACTAATATTTTTATAATGCTATTGTAAGATTATATGTTAGGGAAAGAGAAGCAAATTTTCGGAGTCTTCAGAAGTGAATGGAAATAGTTCCTTTAACTTCAGTGTCAGTAACCCACCCTTCTGCATTCAGCTACTCACTGATAAAAGAAATCACAGGGTGCACTGACTTGTAGGAACATTCAAATATGTTCACAATATAAAAATCTTGTTTATTAATATTTTTAATGGTGGTTTCCAGCTGAGGAAACATCAGTGGTTAAAGCCCATTCATAAGTAAGTGCTAAGAAAAGGAATGCTGTCACTGTCCTTGTACCTGTATGGAGCCGGTGCAGAGAATGGCTTCACCGCTCAGGCACCTGCATTCTTAGTCTGCTCATTAGACAAACCAAAAGAAAGCTCACTATTGTTTTAATTTGCATTTTAAAAAATGATCGGGTAGAGGCAATCTGCACCACTGTATTTCCTCTTGTGTGAGTGGACAAAATGATTCCTCTGCCTAGATTTCTCTTAAGATTTGGAATTATTCTTACCATAGCACTCTTTGTATATTACAGTTATTAAATCTCTAACACATTTTGGCAAGTGAGTTTTCCATTCGTGTTATTTCTCTTTCATCTCTATCTGACTTTTAGACATGTGTGTCTTAGCAGCCTGCCTCTTCTGTGAGGCCGCCTACTACAAGGGACAGCCCTGAGCTGAGCTTTGGCAAAGCCAGCACGATGGGACTCACCTGCTTGGGCCTCAGTTTCTCACCTGTAAAACAGGGGAGCTAGCTGTCTATCTTTCATTTTCCTCCAACCTCCAACTGGATAAACTGTACAGTGACTGCAGCATAAGAAGCAAACTCAGTTCATCCTTCCTAAACTTTATAAATAAGAAATGCCGTCAATAAGCATTAAATGACACTGATAAAACCAGATCTCTCAGAAAAACTAAGGGACACAATTTGTTTGCTGCAAATAAGATTCTTCTTTAAGTACCTTACACATGGTTAACCTTTGTTAATTTTACTCTGAATATATTAGAGCACAGGATTTTTTTTTTTTTTAATTCTTGCCTGGGTTTTGAGATCCTTGTTGATCTAGGCCCCAGCAAAGGATGTTTCAAATAGGCACTGAAACATAGATAATGATGCTTTTACTTTAGAAATCTGCTCATCTTAGAGTGCAAAGCAACACCCTCTCTTTTTGTATTTAGAAGGGAAACACAATCGATTACTTTGGGAACTTACAGTCTTTGGTGTGTTCCTAAGCTTTTTCACTGTGGTCTCTGGGAAACAATTACTTCTCCCTTCATCTTAACTCATACCAGAAGTGCCCAGCTCATTACGGGCAGGAGGTGATCTTAAGACCAGCAGCTTTGGCTTCATTTGTGGTTGACCTTTAGTTTCCCGCAGAGAAGCTTACCTTATTTAGTTCTGTATTTAACTGAACATTCCTCACCTTTGAGCTGTTAGTATCTAATGATATCTTCTTTTTGCTCGCCAATTTTCAGAAGATTATAGAGAAAACTGGTGAACAATGGTTTATAGTTCTCAGAGTTGAATCCCAATTGCCAAATGTAATCCAAAGTGATTTTGACAACGCAGTGTTAACACATTACTCACTTGCTCTAGTTTAGTAATAGAGATCTGTATGGGCAAATCTAGGAATGGATGTTAGGTGACAAGCTAGCCACCAAGTATATCCAAGTGTGAGCAAGATTCCAGAAAATAAACACCAGGAGCTAATAAAAACCAGAAAAATGAATGTTAATGAGAACGTGCCACATCCCAGATCGTGTGTCAGGTACTTTACATGGATGGTCTCCTTAAAATCTCACAGCAGACATATGAGGGAGGGGTATCATCTTCAGTTCATAGGTATCTGAAATTCAAATAGTTTTATTAACCTGTGTTATGGGTTGATACATACTTGCCAGAACATATATACACACACACACATATGTATGTCTGATTCGAAAACCCATACTCTGACTGCATCCTGCTGCCTGGGAGGCATAGGCAGGTTTTGCGGAGGTGCTCACACACCTGTGACCTATGCCAAGACGTCCTACACCCAGACTGATTGGCATTTGAATGGAAATTAACCATCATGATATGTTGCCAACTGAAATGGAACACTCAAAACTAGAATTCAACAACAAAAGAAGTCACAGGATATTCATTTGGACAATAGGTCATAGGTGAGAATAGCTATGCTAAAATAAATTGACCAAATTGTTCCTACAAGCAATTCCATTTCAGTTCCTGGAATTTATTTTCACTTTCTCATTTACCCACGAATACAGAGCGGATGTCCACTCTATTTCGCTCTTGAGACCTGAGGTGGGGGAATTACTGCGCGTTCAGAAGCCTGCGATTGCTTGGGAGCACTGGGAGGCTGCTGGAGGCAGCCATGGGCTGGCTGTTGCATGTTTCAAGGCATATGCTACACTTTGCTTTGTGTAAGGTTCCTTTTCTATTTGAAAAATGAAACCAATAACTTATTTAGAACAACTTAAATATCATGATGACGGTAAAATGAAAAGCTGACCACCTCCAGACTTTATTTTCAACAAACTTGATTCAAGTATACATTTTCCAAACACGTTCACCTGGTAGTTTGAATGGAGTGTGCAAAGAGGAAGGTGGGAATGAGGAAGAAATAAGTCCCCTTTACCAAAAAAAAAAAAGCGTAACCTAGAGCACTCCCGGAGAGAAAGTGCCACCCGACTCGAGTGGGCACCAGCCTGCCTTGGGCAATCCACGGGAAGGGACACACACAGGAAGTCACAAGCACACTGTAAAGTATCTTGTTGCCAGCACTGTCAGGAGAGATGGAGGCGTCCCTGCGGCGTGTACGCCTCAACGAGCCGCACCGCGCAGAAGGCGTGACCATCCAGGAAAAGACACCTGGAGTAAAGGAGCGGCAGCGCTAGGACCCTCCAAACACCTAATTGATCACAAGAACTATGACTATTTCCCTAGTAAACAAGGATGTGTAATAAACAGCTTGGTTATATTGTAATTAAAACCCCCTGTGCTCAGATGGTGAGGGAGTTTTGAAATCCCAAGTCAATTTCCTTGTTTCTCTCCTCTGAACTTCCATACGTAGAGGATAAATAGACAAGAGTGAACAGTTGCCTAATTTAGAATGAAAATCAACTGGCAACTGCCCAAAACGCTTTGACAATGAGAACTATTCCCAAAGTCTGGCAAAAGTCCAGGCCTGTTTATCATATAACAGAACAACCACTGCACAGTAGTCAAATTCTGTGGGACATCCCGGGGAAAGCACCCAGGAAGCAGAGGACTTGGGTTCTAGGTCTGATTTTGCATTTTCTAGTCACAACTCCCAGAAGGCTCCATTTCTTCACTGGAAAGTGAGATGGAACCTGCTGGACCCACCACACAAATCTTTAATTTAATGTTAACACAAAACGCTGAAGTGACCACACGTGGTAAATGATACAGAATTATAAAAATATTTAAAGACTCAGTGGCTCACACTTGTAATCCTGGTACCCTGAGAAGCAGAGGCAGGAGGATCGCTTGAGCTCAGGAGTTCAAGACCAGCCTGAGCAAGAGAGACACCCTGTCTCTACAGTAACAAAAACAGAAAATATTAACTGGGCATGGTGGCACACACCTGTAGTCCCAGCTACTTGGGAGGCTGAGGCAGGAGGATCACTTAAGCCCAGGAGTTTGAGGTTGCTGTGAGCTATAACAATACCATCTAGCCTGGGTGACAGAAGGAGAACCCGTCTCAAAAAAATAAATGAATAAATAAATAAATAGTCCCTCACTGACAATCAATGTAGGTGGAAACAGGTAAATTGAGTTGTTTGAGATGATCACAATGAAGGGCACTTATGGATCCTGAATCCTCTGCAGTGATATACTCAGGAGAAAACTAAAACACACACACACACCTGCTCATGTGCACACACAAGCACATACATCCACACACAAGGCACATGTGGGCATGCACACACACACACATACACACAATTCTTTGCCTTACCCTAATTATTTGTAAACTCTTTTTAAAGTGAGACACAGAGTAAGATGGTATGTGAAATCCAAGCCAAATTAAAGTTGCTTTTACTAATAATTCTGAGCACCTGTATGCAAGACCCCTGCTGGACGTCCACGTGGAGCATGAGCATATTCACCATACTCACTTGTCGGGCAGCACATGTTTACTGAGCACTTGTTCTGGGCCAACCACACTGCAAGGCTCTTGGGCAACCCAGACAAAAGTGCACCTGTGTGCTCTGAGGGACGCACAGCAGGGAGCAGCGAAGGGCTCCTTCACACAAGAGCCACGTGGCATTTCAGGTGTGGTAAGGGAAATGCACACAGGATGCAGAGGAGATGAGGGTGGGCGGGAGAGGCCACCCGAGAGGGGATCCGCAAGGAAAAGAGGGAGCACATGAGACCAGACAGAGGGCAGGAAGCTGAGACGTGTCCCTGGTTCTCAGGCCAAAGTATTGTATTTGGCTACATTAGTGCCACACTCTTAACACGGTTGTTTGGCACCCGATGTAGTGCTCGGACTGCCACAAACCACGTGAAAAAACATTATATAATAGGCACTGAGTATTCAAGTAAATTCAGCCAAGTTAGTCAAACTCAAATAAAACCTACCGGTGACTCATCACCATTGTGTTTCTTAACTTTAATCAGATGCCATCCTTAATAATTATTGCAACACGATCCATTTGAATGAGCAGAGACTTTAGAACCCATGAAGTATGTACAAAGGATGCATGTTTGCCAGCAATATATCTGCCCAGTTAATTTACTTATGCTCTGTCATCCTTATCCGTATTTCATACAAACTAAATAGGCATTTGTTACCATAGAAAACCATGAACGCTACAATTTTCAAAGATTCTACGTTTTCAAAGACAGCTCTAAGAGAGGGCTGACCCGACATCAGTGGTTGGCTTTCTATTCGGTATGGCACAAGGCATCTGTGTCCAAGTGCGGGTGTTCAGCCACAGCCCCTGCCATCAATAGATGCGTCCAACCACACGTCCTCCTCACCGGGTGATGCTGCCCCTTTCGCAGCCAGGGGCACTTCCACAGCTGTTACACCTGCATCAGGAAACAAATGGCCCTATTTTTAGCTTCTGACGCTTTGAGTGAAACACCACAACAATTAGGCCTAATTACCGTGTGCAGCTCTGTTGCCACTGCGCCTCTCCACAAGGAACAGGGAGAGCCTCAGCCTCAAACCAGGAGCCCATGACCCTGGTCCCCACACATGCAGCTCTGCCCCTGTAATCACTTCTGATTCACAGTTCAGAGGAGTGCATTTCTGGGCAGTGTCATTACAACTCCAACCCCAGCTGGGTCAGGAAAGAGGGGCGAATTTATGTGCAGACAGGAAAAGCACTACCGTGAACACAGACACGACTCCAACAAACGTGCTGGCATCCTACAGTGTCAGCATTCTTGTTTGTTTCAAAGTTATTTTGAAATAATTATAGACTTACAGGAATTTGCAAAGAGCAAAAAAGCTCAAGGGGGTCCCATGCAGGCTACACCCAGTTTTCCCCAATGCTGTCGTGTGGCATAATTCCCGTATGATAGCAACACCAGGAAACTGACCTTGGTACAATCCACAGGCCATATTCAGATGTCACCAGCTTTACATGCAACCGTGTGTGTGTGTGTGTATGTGTGTGTAGTTCTGTGCAATCTTATCAAATACATAGAGTTGTACAACCACCACCACAATCGAGCTACAGAACCGTTCTGCGATGTCAGGTCTCTCTTATAACCCAGTTTATAGCCACACCAGCCCCCCGATCTCCTTCCTAACCCCAGGATGACTAACGTGTTCTCCAACCTTTCAATCTTTATTTTTAGGAACATTATATGATTTTCTGTCTAATAGCTCTACAAATTACTAAGAGTTGGGTGTTGAAGTCTCCAACTACAGTTGTGAGTTTATCTATTTCTCCTTTTAGCTCTATTAGTTTTGGCTTCATAAATTTCATGTTTTTTGATGCATGCACATTTGGTATCGCTACATCTGATACAAAGTCCCTCTTTTCTTTGCTCTTTTTAATCTACTTTATCCAATATAAATATGGTCATGTCTGCTTTTTTAAAGTCAGTGCCTGCATGACATATCTTTTCCCATCATTTTCCTTTCAACCTACTTATGCCTTTATGTTTGGAGTGAGTTTATTAGAAAGCATACACTGTATTTGGGTCATGCTTTTTACCCACACTGACAATACCTATCTTTTAACTGCTATGTTTAGATCTTTCAAAGTTAAAGTAAATAGTGACAGGGTAGGGATCAAGCCTGCCAATTTATTTCTTGTTTTCTGTTTGTTCTGTTTTCCATACCTCTGGTTTTTTTTTTTTTCCTTGCCTTCTTATGGGTCACATTAACATCTTTTAGAAATGTATTTTGATTTATTATTAGTGTTTTGATGACATGTTTTGTATGAGTTTTTAGTGATTATTTTAAGTTCTTTTTTTTTTTTTTTTTTTGAGACAGAGTCTCACTCTGTTACCCGGGCTAGAGTGCTGTGGCATCAGCCTAGCTCACAGCAATCTCAAACTCCTGGGCTCAAGCGATCCTTCTGTCTCAGCCTCCCGAGGAGCTGGGACAACAGACATGAGCCACCATGCCCAGCTAATTTTTTACATATATTTTTAGTTGGCCAATTAATTTCCTTCTATTTCTAGTAGAGACTGGGTCTACCTCCTGCTCAGGCTGGTTTCAAACTCCTGACCTTGAGCGATCCACCCGCCTCGGTCTCCCAAAGTGCTAGGATTACAGGCGTGAGCCACCGCACCCAGCCTTATTTTAAGTTTTAACATATTAATATATATAAGTAATGCATCAGAGTCTACTGGTATCAGCATTTGAGCAAAATATAAAAACCTTACTTCTATTAAGTCCTTTTACTCTCCCATCTTTTAAAATAGAAACGTCTTAAGAATTTCCTCTGCATTCATGGAGCACCGTATCAGATGGTATTATTAATCTTTTGCTTCAACCTTCAAACATAGTTTTTATAAATTCTTGAGGAGAAGGGTAGCCTATTATATTTACCACTCATTTATTCACTCCATTGTTCTGTCTTCTTTCCAGATAGGTCAGTACTCTTTGTTAGCACTTCCTTCTGTACAGAGATTTCTAGGCATTATTATTTTTTTAAGAGATAGAGTCTCACTCTGTTGCACAGGCTGGAGGGCAATGGCATAATCATTGCTCACTGTAGCCTCAAATTCCTGGGCTCACACAATCCTCCTGACTCAGCTTCCCAAGTAGTTGGGATAACAGACACATGCCACCACACTTGGCTACTGTTTTTTTTTTTTTTTTTTTTTTTGTAGAGATAGATTGAGTCTCACTATGTAGCTCAGACTGATCTTTATCTTCTGGCCTTAAGCAATTCTCCTGCCTTAGCCTCCCAAAGTGCTGAGATGACAGGTGTGAACCACCATGCCTGGCCTAGGCATTCTTTACAGGTAGGTCTACTGGGGATGAATTCTCTTATATTTTCTTTCATCTTGTAGTATCTTCATTTCCCCTTTTTATTTCTGGAGGAATGTTTTTGCTGGATATAAAATTCACAGTTGACAGTTCCTTTCTTTCAGCACTTGGAAAATGTTGTGCCTCATGCTTATGTCTTCCACGGTTTTCACTGAGAAATTACCATCACTCAAATTGTTTTTCTCCTATAAGTAAAGTTTCATTTCTCTCTGGCTGCTTTTAAGATTTTTCTTCTTTTCTAAAGTTTAATTATGATGATTTCTGGTATGGATTTCATTGTGTTTATCCTGTTCAAGATTTACTCAGCTCCTTCAATCTGTATGTTTATGCCTTTTGCCAAATCTGGGGAATTTTCCAGCTATTATATCTTTGTTTTTATTTTGTCAGACCCATTCTCTTTTTCTCTAGGTCTCTGGTGATCCAAATGTTAGACTTTCTGTGATTCCCTTCTGTGCTGTTGAGCCAGGGTGGAGTTCAGCTGTCTACTTTACTGTACTGACACTACCTCACTCGGGGAACTGGACAGAAGATCAAAGCCCCGGGGTGAGGGACAGAGGATCAGTTCTCTGCACAGCTCAGGGACACTGCCAGGCAGAGGAGTCTGGGTAGTACTGCTGTCTGCTGCACTAGGGACAGGTGCACGATTGGCTTCCAGTTCACCCCAGTATAACCACAGGGGTGGAAGGAAGAGGCAGTTTTTCTGTTTGGTGCTTGGCTGGACCAAGGGAGGTATTATCAAAAATGTTTTCTGTTCTATTAGGTCGCCCTTTTCTTGGCTCTTTGCCTGGGAAACCAGGCTTTGACTGGAGTTCTTAGGTCATTAATGCTTCCGGATTACTTCTCCAGCACTGTGTCTGGGATCTAGAGGAGACAACAAAAAACCCAGTCAACTCAACGCACGTTGTTCCTCAGTCCTGAGGTCCCAAACAGTCTGCTGCCTTTTTCCACCCATCAGAACCTTCTACACTTTGCTGTGTGATGTCCCGGGTGTGTTGGTTGTGGGAAACAGGGTGCAGGAGGAACAGGGCTACTCTACCTTGGCCAGAATGAGAAGTCTTGCCTTCATTTATAAATTCATGAAATCTTGATAGCATACCTCTCATTGTGGGAAGAAATCTTAAAGATCATAGAATTAAATCCTCTCATTTAATAATGCAAAATGGAATCACAAAGCAAAAATGCAAAAATAGTATAAGTTATCAAAGTGCAATTAGAAGACTAGATATTAACATAAAATTAAAGAACTAGGATTAAAAGACTAAGAGCACCTTTTAAATAGTAGTAGTCATGATATTAGTAATGGTAGCAATAATAGTAAATGAATTTTTTTTAATATATATTTACCCTCTGTTCTATCTAAAGCAACCTTCTGTTTCCCATATATGACAAGAAGAGGAATAGAAAATAAGGTGGAAGAAGAGGGTTGTGTAGGATAAAAGGAGACCCTAAGTACTCATGCCAGGACCCACATTGGAAAGGCTGGGGACCTCTAACAAGTCATTTCATCTTTCGGGGCCACTGTTGCCCAACCTTCAAAATGGAAATGATAAAACCTCATCTAACTGCCATATAGGTTTGTATGTTTTTTTTTTTCTTTTTGAAAGTGCCAGTGAGCTCCTTTATATGACAACATTAGGAGAAACTACAAAGGTGTATACAATACAGAGTATAAACATGGCTATTTCCAGTGGAGGATTAACAATAGAAGGCATGTGTTGAAATGGCATGTATGGTAAACCACCAAGACAAGTCAGTTTATGAGCATAAGACCTTTATCTCAGATAATTCAACGTTGAAACCCTCTGACCTTAGACTGTTACTTTATCATGTGTATACACACACACACATACACACACACACACACACACACACACACACACAGAGTTGCTTTCGGCCTGAAGCCACCGTCTGAGAGAAAGCATGCTTACATAAGTACAACAGCACTGAGAAACGGCCTCTGCGCAGCTCCTCCATAATCCATCCAAGTGTGATGCTATTTTTAGGTTTCAGGGGAAATGAATTGCTCACATGGAAGCATTACTCCTCTGTTCTACCCAAGTACCATATTACTTATGGTCAAACAATTTTTAAGGTACCAATTGAGTAGTGTATTTCTATTACTTGGCAGATGGGAAGCGAGAACTGAATATTTTTAATGTAACTCTCTCTGAAAGGTAATTTGTCAGGGGTAATGTATTTTCCACTCGCCAGCAGCACACCCAGCTTCTTGTACTCACAGGGCTGGAGTCACTCAGGGTCGTAAAGGAGGGGGACGCCGAGGGCTGTGGTGACCCCGCCAGGCTTGTCACAGGCCATCGGCTGCTCTACGTGAGGCAGTTCAGAAGCATAAGGCAAATGTGGGAGGATATGAGATGGTCTGCAAGGCATAGAGCCTGACAGTTGCTACTTATATCACTAATCATTAGTACTTGTCAAATGTAGAGCCAGGAGCAGGAGCGGGAGGGCAATCCAGTGTCTCTTCAGGGATTCCTAAGACACCTGCAGGGCTGGGTCACCTATGGGACTCTGGACATCTATGGGACTTGAGGCCTCGGCATCCCTCTCCCCTGGAGGAGGAAAGATTTGTGCAGGGGCAGCATTCTGTGGTCCCAGGAAAGATTTAGATAGCCGGAGTTGCCGCAAAGGGAAGAGGTGTCAGGAAGAGGAAACAGAGAGCCAGTCACTTCAGGGCCCAGACAGCACTGGGCAAGAAGGATTAGGGCTCATTATTTCCAACACAGCCACCTCCATGGATGAGCACTCATCTCTGCCCTCTCCCAGGGAGGCCACGGGGTCTTCTAATCTCCTTTGAAAAGGACTCAGCCAGGGCAGGAACTCAGGCCTGTGGCCCCTCCCCAGTGTACACTGGTGGGTGTTAGATGCTTTTGGTGTATCAGGTACAGGACAGTTACTGACTAAAGCACACCTCCCTGAGATTCTGCACATTTTACCTGTCAATGGGAACATCAGCTCTCACTAAGAGGAGGCAGTCCCTAAACACAATCCCTCTTCTTGAGATAGTTCTTTGATCAATGATATTGGAGGACTAATGTTTATTTGACAAAATAATACATAGGTGAGATTAAATAATATGCAAATAGAGTTCACTAATCAAAGGTAGTGAATTATTAATATATGACTCTACCATCTTAGGAAGTAAGTGATAAAACCTCTCTAGGCAAAAACCATACAAATCAGATACTCAAAATACCAAACCTGGTTATACAGGACTATAATGTAACAAATGTAAGCAAATTTAGATGAATGCATGGGTGATCTATTCATAAGTGAGCATATTCCCTTCAGAGTATCCTTGGGTGAAAAGCAAGACTAAGGATATTAATCAAACCATGTTGAACACAATAAGGACAGGTAGGGATCTGGGCAACCTCTGCACCCGCTTCCTAAAGTCCTGGGGTCAACCGATCCAATTCCCCACACTGGCCTAGTGCTCTTCCACTGACAGGCCTGGTGTCTGCCTGTTTCCCTCTTCTTACTCTGTCTTCTTCCTTTGGTTTCTTTACCTCTTCTTCCACCTCCAACCCCCTGGTACATGTGCTCTGTGACCTGTCCTTTCCTCATCATAGGAATTTTCTCTCTTTAATTTCCATGATGTCTTTACTGCTTAGGGAAGTACCTCCAAAATTTAGACAGGCTGGACTCAAATCCTAGCTAATGTTCTCTAAGTGTGTGGCGTCCTGAAGCTTCATTTTCCTCATTAGTTCATCGGAATCATAATCGTATCTTCCTTGCTGATTTGCTGTGAGCGTTCAATCACATCATCTGTCTGAAGCATCTAGCGCACTGTCGGCCATGGGGCAAGTGTTCAATAAATGTTAACTATTATCATATTACTTCCTTAATTATTGATAGTCAACACCACAACCTGCCTCTCCGCCAAGAAGGTGGTGTCCACAACGTTCTCATCACACTCCCATCACACACAGCCTCTTTCCAAAACTCTTTCTAGATATCTCTATCTCTACCTTTCTCTCTTCTTTCTCTCCCCCACAGCTTGTGTTCCCTCAATAGTCCTATTCTGATATGCAAATGTCCCTCTCTTTGACAATTTCTCTTATTTACTTAAAGATTGGTCAAGACTTCCTTTCTATTTCCACATCGTCTTGGTTGTCTTTCCTACAACCGCTGTGGCTCGGCCCCACGAAGAGTTCTGAGTTGTCCATGATTCTCCCTCCTCAGCCCTGATCGCTTCTCTCCTTTGGGTCCCGTCACCCTTCCTGAGACTCTCCTTCTCACACCTGATGCCCTTCTCCTTGGAGCATCCTTCTGATGCCATATGCTGTGCTCAGGTGTGCACATCTGGGTCCACAGTGTCACTTCCAGAGAGGCCTTGTCCAGCTCTGGCTCATCCCTCCATTCTGCACAGGAGGAAACCGAGGCACAGAGCAAAGCAGGTACCTGCCGGGGGTCACACAACTGACAACTGGTGCGAGGGTAATCAGGGCATTGGTCTTTTATTCAAAGGAAGACACATGGACTCAAGCAAGTCTACATTTAGTTTCCTGATCCAATATGTTATTAGAGGTTTTAAGCTACATTTAGAAGCTAAAGCTACACTTTCCTAAACTGTATTACTATAGCCCAAAACTCCTGGCACTGAGAGAAGCCCTAGGTGAGGGCTTCAAATTTGAAATACTTCCAAATGCTATCTAAATTAAGTCTACTTACGTGGACTTCTGCAAGCTTACCATATAATTTAGTTTTAAAACTTCCAACTTAATATAACTTTACTCTTAAATGCTTAATCTTTCTGAAAAGATTTTATTTGGGGCTGAAAGATTAAATTTGTGTTGATTTTCCACACACAGATTTGAGATAATGCTACCAACCTACCTAAACTTCTAGGCTCACTGTGAAAACTTACTATAAAGCATATAGAAAAAGCAAAATAAGTTAATTATATAAAAACAAATGACACTCAAACAATTGCCATTTGCCAACAATGAACCTTTAAACACAAACGGTTTGTTAGATGTTAAGAAAAATGCAAGCAAAACTTTCCGGTATGTTTTGGTGCCAACTGAGGATGATCTAAGCTAAGGAGAGACCTGATCTTCTCTTTCTTTAGCTTTATTGGATATTACTTAGCAGGCGCTTTACACGTAGCCAGTGCTCAGTAAACATGGGCAACACTTGCATGAAAAAATATTCAAAAAAAGAATGATCATCTTTTACTTTCTTTTTTTAATGATTAAGAGACTAACACGGTTCAATCAGTCGTGCAGTCAGTCGATGTGTCTGGACACAGCGGAGGTGCTCTTGCTGGAGGAGCAGCCAGCTGGAGAGGGATCCCAGGAGCCTCACCTGGAAGGTGACGCAGGAAGTGCTCAGGTGGCACTCAGGTGGCATGGCCTGATCAGCTGAGCATGGAGATTGCACCATGCACCAAAGGCAGTGAGGAGCAGACACTCAGCTGGGAAGCAGTGAGCTGCAGGAACAGCATTGGGGGATCAGGAAGGAGGCAAAGCAGAAATGTCTCCAGGTGGAAGTGGAGGTGTGAGAGAGGTAAGGG
This sequence comes from Lepilemur ruficaudatus, assembly GCA_963574885.1. NCBI lineage: Eukaryota > Metazoa > Chordata > Mammalia > Primates > Lepilemuridae > Lepilemur > Lepilemur ruficaudatus. Next base: position 57,894 of record CAUYRT010071981.1, read on the forward strand.
CAGGCAAGAGAGACAGGGAGCCCTTGGGACAGAGCCTATGGCAGCAGGGGCAGGTCAGGTTAAAGAGAAGAGTCTAGGAGGTGGCAGGTGCAGGTCTGACGTCAGCAGGACCGTCCTGAGTGGGAACTGCGAACAGACAGGTGAGGGGGCTGGGCCCAGTCGGGTCAGGAAGGGGCAGCTTCGGAGAATGTCAGGAAGAGGGAAGGAATAGCAAGGGCAGAGGTCTACCCCAGGGCAGCACCATGGTGCAAAAAGAACACAGCAGCTCCCCGAACTCTGTGGCAGTAACAAGAACTGACCCTTTGGCTGTGTTTCCTACTCTCCACCTCCAAGTTTTCCAATAAATAACTGACACAGAAAAATTACAATTCTGGGATTTAGGAGGATGATATATACTGTTGATACTGAAAATTATGAATAATAACTGTATTTTGAGAAATTTGATGCAATTGATATCCAGATATACAAAACATAGGCAATAACTTTTAAAAATGTGTTTTATACTTGCTTTTGCTATGTCACCTGCCTTTCTTTTAAGCCCCTGTCTTTTCCTCTACAGATCTTTCATGATACAACATCCTCATCAGGCAGTTACTCTGACTCAAGCAGTTATTTCACTGCTAAGTGATAAGACCAAGGTCACAAAATGAAGCATAATACCATGATGCATAAAGAAATATCATGAAGTATAAACAAAAGACAATAAAAATTTCCCCAAGATTATGCCAATCAGGAAGAGAAATATGGGCCTTTACTTCCAAAAATGTCCTGAGAACAGAATCAAAATAACTGATCATTTTCCTTTTCAGGTTCTTGATGTCTTTAGATTTTTTTCTGTAATAAAACAAATTAGAAGAAATTTCCATCGCTAAGTGGTTTGAAATAAACAGAATTCATTATGCCATCCAAGTATCTCACAAATTCAAAGCAGAATCCCAATTCATTTTTCAAATACATCTAAGAGAAAGTACTACTGATGACCTTGGTTGTACCACAGTTGTTCCGGGAGAGCCAGAAGACCAATCAAGCCTGCATCAGGGACACATTCCCCCAAGTTCCCCGATGGAACCAGTGCTGCTGAAAACGAATCTCTCAGTGAGGGCTGCACCTCTTCTTTGCTGTTTTAAAAGTGCTTTAAACATTCATCAAGAGACCAGCAGAATTTGTAATAGAGTTGTGTGCTTCATAAATGCTGGCGGTGCTTTACGGATGAGTCGTATTAAAGAATTATACATTTCTTATTTGATTAATTTGGGTAGGCTTTACTGCTGGAATCTCAGAATGATTTTATTGTGCTTCATCAATTTTATGGTTGACATGTTTTCAATTTGCTTTTTACTATTAAAAAACTGAAATGAGTTTTTGGAAGTAGATACTCAGTCCTTTCCTCCCCCTCCCCAGTGCCACAGGGACAGGGTGACACAGCCTCTGAGCCCGCCGAGCAGAGCACACGCCAGAAATTCTGTTTTCTTTCCTCATCACTGTCTAGTAGAGTTTGGTTTTATTTTATCCTAGGGAAAAAGTCATTTTTCATTTTCACATCTATAAATTCACTAATACACTTTGATACGTATCAACAAAAGGTTTCACTGTAGGAGCAAAGGGTCATTACCAAGAAGAATCTGGAATAACTAGCTTGTATCCTGCTTGTTTTTCCTTAATGTCTTTCCTCCCTTTCTATAGTTTCCTTTCCCTTTGCTTAGAATTTCCTAGACTGTTGAAGGGGTCCCACATGTGCTACAGTTGCAGAAGGGTTACTCTGAGCTCAAAACATTTGAGAATCAATAAATGTAGGGAGAGGCTTTCTCTAAATTCTTATTTTTACCTAAAAATAGATCCTCCCTGCTCCAAAAAAGAGCTAAACTGTCATAAACCACCTCCCTACGAGTTTCACCAACCAGAGAAGATGGACTCTTACTCCAGGAGAGGAGAGAAGTTGCAAACACCCAGGCAGACATCGGTCCTCACAAACCATCACACAGCCCATCTGTTCTCAGACCCTTTATCTTTCCTAATCATCATCTGCTATCCCGTAAGTGGCCTCATCCCCCTCTCCCTTTCCCCTATTAAGCTGAGAATAAGCTCACAAATCTCACCTCTCCTTTGGGTATTCATTTCTGTCTGTGATGCCCCTAGCATATTAAATTAAAAATTAATAAATGTGTATGCCTTTTCTTATGTTCATGTATCTCTTGTCACTTGAATTCACAGCCTGCCCCCTACCCCCAGGCACTGAACCTAAGAGGGTAGAGGGAAAGTTTTTCCTCCCACACACTCACTATCCAATGCCATTTAATTCTTTTTTGGCATAAGTTTCCATCTGCACACACAAATTAAAGTTTCCACAATGGGAAAAATCCCTGGACTTCAAATAGTGTGATCCGCATGGGGACATGATGTTTATGAAGATAGGTGAAAAATACGTGACGGGGGAAAAATGATGAAACGGGATTAAGGAAGAGAGAAAAACACCAAGAAAAGAAAGAGAAAGAAAAAGTTGTTCCTCTTAGGATTCAATAACTAGTTACCTCATGGAGTCTTAAACTCTATTCTGTAAGAAAATTATAAGTGTTTGTAATATTTACATATCCAGAGCCAATACTCAAAATGGAAGAATTTGCATTTTAAGCAAAAATCAGGGTATGTCATCATAAAGCTACAAATAGACCTCCTATGGTGTTTTCCTGGGGCCCTTCTTGCTGAGACTAAATTCCAACTCATTTTGAAAAAAACAAGCTGGGCACGGAATGTGGGCATTTCTTAAATCTCAAGTAACTTCTGAAAGGCAACATTCATTAGTACTGCTAGAAAACAAGGTCAAATTATATCTCACTTTTTCTTCCTTTCTTTCTTTCCTTGTCTCCTTCTTTCGGGGGGGGTGGACACAGGCAAATTAGGGACCAGGTTTATGTTAACACATTTTAAACCACAGAGAACTGAGTGGCTGAGTTCAGACTTCAGCCTATGTATTCCCTTCACATCCTCTCCCAGGGAAGCGGGTTCCTGTGGCTTCTGCGTTATCTCTGTTACTTACAGGACAATGTTGGCAGCCACACCTGTTCACCTAAAACTCTGCCTCCTCCCCTAACACACGTGGAGTAGTGAGATGTAACAGCACCTACACTCCCAGTCATATGATCCCACCGAAGAAGGGAATTACTCTTCAATTCTTAGACACAGACAGGAGCAAAGACCCCACCTGGAATGCCCATGCAAGCAGTGACCATGCGGACCACCAGGAGCAGCTTCGTTCAGAGCAAATCAGACAGCTCCATGTCCCACACCAACACACCGGCCCAGGCAGGACAGAGGGGTCGGCCCCATCTGCTGTCACTCTTCACAGCAGATGCCCAGCACATGCAAATAAATCTAGAAAGGCATCATAGTGTTAAAAACTCTGTCCAAAGCTTTTATTCTTGGGATGGAATAGAATTAGAATGTGACAAGTTAACTAATGACCCATTAGAGGGAAAACTCCACATTAAAGCAGATTTCTTTTTCTATTTATATCTTTCACCTTAACAGTATTTTTATGTAAGCCCTCCCTTAAAGACATATATACCTAACACTGTTAGTCTATGAAACATGCTATCTGGCAGCAAAAACCAAATCAAGTGGAGTGGGTACACTAATGCATTAATTCACTGGATCACTCATTCACCCTTTGTCTGATGGGATTTCCTGAGACCCTGTTTTAGATACTGTGAGCCACAGCAGAGAGGAATATAAAACTCTGCTCTTGTGGCACTGAAATTCTAGAAAAAAGGAAGAAACAAATAAATACATATGCATATAATGTAATGATGGAAACTGACAAGCGCCTCTCTGGGGAATGACTCTGAGCAGAGACCGGAGGGCATGTGCCTAAGCGCAGATCTAAAATAGTGAAATTAGCACAGTGAGAGTCGCTGCAAAATTTTGGGTGAGGATTTCAACAGATCACCAGTTTTAAGAAGGGCAAGGCTCACAGGACCAATATTACACTCCTGCAGAAATGGAAGGGATAGCTCGATTTCAGATGCAGTGTTTTCTCCTCGAAGTCAAGGGAATAACGTACCTAATGAAACCAAGTTGCCATAAAGAGTTAACCTTGTATAATCCAAGCGTCTGCCTTTCTTCTCACTGAGAAGACAGGATCAAACTGATCAAGCTAGCAGCCTTCCTGTGAAATAATTACTTGTGGTTTCAAAAGTCTCAGGAGTCCCTGGGTCTCTTAATGAGGCACTGAATATTAAATTACACTCGAGAGCCCTGGGTCCAGTTGAGATTGTTGAGTTGATTTCTCATGGTACAGCTATTTCTTTTCCCAATTTTCTGAACAACAAAAATATTAGAGCTCTTTTGCAGCATAAAAACCAAAGCTTTGGTTTTTACACAGTGCCCTGTTCTACTCGAGAGTGGAGCCCTGGGTCAAAAGAGGGAACCCTGCCATATTTTCCAATTCTCTTCCATCCTTGGGCCCCTCCCAAGAGGACCTAACTCAACCAGGAACTGGCTTCAGGACTGCAAGTCTCTGAACACCCCCCAACCTTGGGCATGGGGGGGAGGGAAGAGTATGTGTGTGTATGTGTGTGTGTGTATGAGCAGAGGAGTAGAGGTAAGTACTGTTAAAAATTATTTATGACACTTGTTGAAAAAACAGTAAGGCACACTTTATTCAGGACCATTGCAATAGGAACAGGGACCACTGCAACTTGGTTTTTGTAGTAAGAGGGCTCATTCCCCAATGTAAGGAAAAGTGGGAACTTACAGCAAAAGAGCAGAGTGTGGGGGTGGAGGGGTCAGTGGGTAGAAAATTACCGAGGGGTAACATCGGGGGTGAGGGGGATTCTGGCCAAACTAACCTAACAGGATTCTTGCTAAAGACAGGCCAGGGTCTGCTGACACCACTGGGGATGGTGGAGGATGAGGGACCCGACCAGATGACCAGACATGGAGGGTGATCAGATATCGAAGGTGGGGGCTCTGGTTACACTGACTTAGCAGGGCTCTTGCTAAAATTGAATAATACAGAGATGAACACTGATGCCCAAAAGTCAAGCCCTAGTTAAGAAAAGAGTTCAGAGGAGTCTGACTGGAGTTTGGTTGGAAAGATTCATTGTCAGCAGAGCTGACATAGCATGAAAGTCTCCGTAAGAAAGGAGCTGAGCCTCTTCATCACACCACTAAAGGACTCACCATTAGACACCCACTATCTTTGCTTGTACCTGCTTCCAACCATGTATTCTGTTGCAGACCCTTGCTTCTTTTCGTGACTATTACTTGATTGACTCACACAAAACCCAGTTTCTAATGCTGCCCCACGGTCTGACTATTCTGTTTTCATTTCTGACTCTAGTCCTGGCAAGCGTGTGGTGGTGAAAGGCTGTGGTTCACGGCCGTCGTCTGTCTGATGTGATGCGAGTGGACTGACCAGGGGTGGATGGGTTCCCTGGCACCAAACAGAACCTGGCGGGACTGAAACTTCTATTTGGACAGACCACAGAGACCCAAAGCACCGTGCTTATGTGTGCACATACGCACACAGGCAGACCTGCCATGCCTTTGTAAGCGCTAAATCCCTTACCAGAAAGAGGTCTTAAGCTCAAGCTACTAAAACAAGAATTAAAAAAAAAAAAAAAAACAACTTAGACTTAGTGAGCTAGGCTATCCTGCTATGTTAGGTTTCAATTTCTTAGGCATATACTCTTAAATTCTCTATGCTTGAACATCTCCAACAGGCTTCAAACACATCCGTCTTGTGAATACCATTTACATTACATTTTCCTTACCCACTAATAGATCTAAGTATGACTAGTATTAATCAAATAATAATTTCAAGATAATATTAACTAGAGTATTGGCTGGAGTCCATTAATTTTAGGCTTGTCTCCTGTCACACGGGGTATGACAGGCCGTGGCCCTGTGCTGGGAAGGACTGTACCCTAATTGGAACAGCCACACATGAAATAACATTTATTAGTTTTCTCCCAGTTACCTTTTTGTCTTTTATATAACTTTTACTTTTTTCCAGGGAGCAGGAGGCTCACCTAAAACATCTAAAAGTTAAGTCCTTTAGTTCAAAAGAGCAAAACTTGAAACAGTTATAGTAATAATTTCAGGGACAGAAAGGCTGTTCTGTCCCCCAGATATGCTCCCTGATAGCTAAAAGATGTCCTAGTTCCCCAGTTGGAACACTGTTCCCTTAGCTTATTTCGAATATGGACTATTTACATGCAAATATCCACAGAAGAGATAATACAAATACTGTTCATTTAATTTACAGTCAGTAACTTTTTAAGTCTTCTCATTCACTGGTATCTCGGAGACTGAGTTTATCATGGCCTTTCTTAAAAGCCAGCTGGTTTTGGGGAGAGAAAACACAGGGAGGAAGCCAAGGGCTCTGGCCTCTTCTTCTGTGTTCTGCAGCCCTGGAGATACCACTTACCTGAATTCTAGGGCTCAAACTCAACACACCCACCAAATTTCTGGGGATCCAGAGAAGGAAGAAAGGAAAGGACAGCTTTTCTTTTGTATTCCAAAGCAGGGAAAAGAAAGACAATTTGCAGTGAAGTGAACCAAAATTGCAACAGTACATTAATATGGAGTATCATATTTTTTGAACTCTTTGCTCTAAATTCTTGCTTATTTACTTTGAAGTTGACTTATGAAATGGCTTTAATAATTAATAGCTTGGGTTCCTTTTTGGTCTGTATTTAAGGCTATAATGAAGTTCCCATAAGAATTTATAAATCAAGAAAATAAAACTGTCCTCCCAATTTCACCCTGACATCAGCGCATTGGAGGATGACTAGGGCATCCAAAAAAGCATCTTCCAGCCTGAACGACCATTTATAACAGGACAGGTCAAGAATTTATTTTCCAATTAAGCACTGTGGGGTAGCTCTGTGCAAAAACGGGCCGTGTGGGCATCTCAGCAGTTTGATTAGTGCTAGTAACACATCCAAAGGCAAGAACAAACAGGTGCAGCACCAATGAAAGGAGAGCCCAAGGTAAAAGGGAGAGCGGAGTCACGCAGCGGCCGTAAGGGGACTGCCCTCAGACTCTCGCAAGACACGTTCTTGAGACCCACTCCATGCCTTTTGGTTTTTATCTTCACCCACCAAAGCTACGTCCTTGTTACAATTTGGCTTCTCGGAGGGCTGATTACAAGGAGAGAATGAGCTGGCCATGTGGACCTCTATGCTTATTCTGCTAACAATTTCTTATTTTCAATTAATCGGTTCACATTCTCGTACCTCCTCCAGGCTCTGGGAGTGTTGTTTTCCCTGGGTTAGGCAAGCGCTGTGTTGACAAGGAACCCGACTGCAGAGTGAAGGGAAGATCTTGGCAACATCCTACCCAGCCTGTGCCCTTCCCTGCTTCTCAGAACCATATTGTATGATAGAGTGAGAGCAAGAGAAAGCCACGGGGAGAGAGAGAAAGAGGGAGAGATG
>CAUYRT010071982.1:0-17166 GCA_963574885.1 Lepilemur ruficaudatus
CCAGCTACTTGGGAGGCTGAGGCAGAAGGATTGCTTGAGCCCAGGAGTTTGAGGTTGCTGTGAGCTAAGCTGACGCCACGGCACTCACTCTAGCCCGGGCAACAGAGTGAGACTCTGTCTCAAAAAAAAAAAACAAAAAAACAAAAAAACAAAAAAAAAAACAAAGGTGCTTTTGCTATGTTGCCCCTTCGCTTTCCCATAGCCACTCTTCTCTTCCAACCAATTTTTTTATGAGAAACTTTATGAATTAAGCTGGACTTAGGAGTACTGAAAAAGTCTGAAAAAATTAAAATGATCTGGGTCCTAAAAAACTGCAACAGTGCTTACTTACCAGAAAGGCATTGGATAGGCAAAACGTTCTCTCAGATCAACATTCATAAAAGGAACATATTCTATACCATTTATTTTTGATGTTGTCCTATAAAACATAAGAAAAAAAAACCTAAAGTAAACATTCCGAGTCTATATCAATTTCCAATCTTAAACTCTTTAAAATTTCAATGACAAGATATGGTACTGTATTAAAATTAAAATCACAACCTCACATTGTTGATATATTTGCACAAAATTTTCATAAAATAATTGAATACCAGACAATAACTGATTCAGTCCAACTCAGTGAGAGTATTCTTTTAAAACAATCAACCCTCACAACAAAACTCTCATCTCAACATAGGCCTATTCTAGAGGTAATGAAAGAGTCCAGGACACAAAACTAATTCTATACTAAGCCCTAAATTTAAAAAACATGACATTTACAACTAAAAATTATCTTCTTTGTATTTTCAAGTTACGAGAACAAGGAATGGCTAGTGAAAGGAGGAACTGTCACAGATAGATATCAGCTATGGTCTGTTGACAAATTAATGAAATGAGGTTTGTGGTAGCCATGTATATTTTCTCCTTGTTTCGTGTATATGTTTATTTGTACATATGAACTATTTCCTTCTTGTATCTGTTTATTTTATTTACAAGAAGTTACAGGGTAACTTCACAATTTAGTCTTTAGTTAATAATATTCAGTGAACTTTAGGACTAATTAAAAACATAGTCAGCAACTGATACAATGACTGCTAGAAGTATGTGTACCCTCATTTTAAGGAGATGATGAAAACTTTTCACTTGTATGAAGGATAGATGCATTTTGTTAGGTGGAAAACAAGAGTTGTTTTGTTGTAGTATGGACTTTCTAACGTAAGCAGAAGGGAGCATATGGATGCTGAGTAGTCAAAGTATTGGATTCTATAAATTGAATGTCTCTCAGCTCCAAAATTACCTTTCTTTGTCCTGTTTTGTGTTGTGTTGGTTCATATGCAATTTTTCCTAGGCAAAGGGAGCCAAATTAGTAGAATTAAAATCTTCAGCAGGAAAAATGCTCTCAGATGACTACTACCTAGGAAGGTGCCTTTTCAGTTCAATTTTATAAAATGAAAAACGAGCACCTACATGACTTGCATAACTCTAACCAGGCTGAACTTCCTCCAGTGTCCAACTTAAGAACAGCCACACTGACTCAGATTTATCCTATCTACACTGGTTCAGAAGGCCATCAAGGATTTCCACATTATTGTGTTTTATGCATTTTTAATAACTCCTGAGGCTCCCTTCACATATACTGAGCTGGCTGGCTAGAACAGGGGTTGGCAAACGTTCAGGAGTGGAGAACCTCTGGCCTTAAGGCAAAATGTGGCCTTCCTGGTGGTCCTTAAGTGCCACACCTTTTGACTGAATCCAAATTTTACATAACAAACCCTTTTATTAAAAAGGGGTGCAGCAGAGAAAGATGAAGCTTTTCTTGTCTACTTTGGTGCTTAAAAAAGAACAATCTTGAAATCAGAAGACTGTAGGTTCTCCACCGGCTTTACAATGAGGTCTCTGACATACATTCTTCTGGCTTTTTCTGTTTTTTTTATTTTTTTATTTTTCAGAGACAGGGTCTTGCTCTGTCACCCAGGCTGAAATGAAGTGGTGTGATCATAGCTCACCGTAACCTCTAACTCCTGGGCTCAAGGGATCCTCTCGCCTCAGCCTCCTGAGTAGCCAAGACTATAGGCACATGTCACTACATCTGGCTAATTTTTAAAAAAAATTTTTTTGTAGAGACAGGGGCTCACTATGTTGCACAGGCTGGTCTCAAACTCCTGGCCCCAAGCAATCCTCCCACCTAAGCCTCCCAAAGTGCTGGGCTTATAGATGTGAGCCACCATACCTGGCTTTGTTTTCTTTTTTAAAACCCTTTAAAGAAATGTAAAAATTATTCACAGCTCAAGGCTTCTGTCTGCTGACCCCAGCCTAGACTGCTCTTTCAAAGTAACAGTATTTTTTTCCCCCATCAGGGCTTTAGTTACAAAGTTGTCAGATTATGAGTGGTCTGCCATAGCTCTATTTTGCTCCCTAACCTTTAGTGCTCAATTTTGTAGAATACAAGGATTTTCAGAAAAAACATAAAATGTTTAGTAAAAATGCTAATACTAAAATATATTAGAACAAATTTTAACTATTTCAAGTGGTCACATGATAAAATGTATAATTACATAACAGCACAACACACTACAGCAAAGATCTAAATACAATTCAGCAAAGCTAATGAGGATAAAATTACCTACACTGATTATGTTAATAAAATTCTTTATTACAATGAGTTATAAACTGATTTACCTGAGGACTTCTATTTCTTCTGCTGTGTATCTCTGTCCTTGTGCATCACATGACTGTGGACTTATAAACGGCTGAGGTCTTTCAAGGAAGGGATTAGATCCTAGTGGAAAATGTGCTCTTGTTGGAGGTGGCTTTGGTTTAATATTTGTTGACTTGATTTTACAAAATGGCTTTGTCAAAGGCTCACTCAATGCTTCTGCTCTATAACAGAGAGAGGCACAGAAAAATTGTTCTAGTTTTTCTTTTCACATTTAAGCATTTTAGGAAACAAAATTTACTCTGAGAACTAGTTAAGCAGCATTCCTGATATAAAAATCAGTATATAAAATTCTTACATACTAATCAACATTTCACTACTTAAGGTACTCTCAAAGGTTTTTGAAAACAATATACCAACATTAATTGAGCACTTACAGTACATCAGATGCTATGCAAAGTAAGAGGTATACCAGAATGTATAAAACAATCTTTCCCCTTAAGATGTTCATAGTTCTGTAAGGAAAGATAATTGCATCAAAAATGATAGATGCGAGGATGGAAGTATTACATGTGCATGAACATACGACACAAGTTACTGATTTAATGACTGGGAAGAGAGGGTGAAATCAGGGAAGATGCTCTAAACTGATGCTTGAGCTGCAGAGGACTTTACTTGCGAAGTGAAGAAGCATTTTAAGTAAAGAGAGGAATAGGTGTAAATGTGCAGAACTATGAAACAGCATAGTGAGTTAAGGTAATTTCAAAAGAACCGATGTAGCCCCTGCATCGGGGCAAACAAGAGGCAGCAGGAAACGAGAGAGAGGAAGGCAGGGGTTGGTCATGGAAGGCCTCACGATATGCAAAGGAATTTCGACTTTGTTCCATCAAAGAACAAGCTAAAAAAACCAAATTCTTAACCTGAGTTCCATATATGAGCTTCAGGAATCTTGTAAACGCTCTGAAATTACGTACAAAAAAATTTTTATGTACATTTTCCTAGAGAGTGGATCCACAATTTTCAACAGATCCTCAAAGAAGCCCATGACTGACCCACCCCCTTTTGCTAAGGATGCACTCAAGAATATTTGATGGGTTATTCCCACAGGTAATAAGAGTCACCTAGGATTCTGTCTGATGAAAAAAGTCAAGATGGAGACAAAAACTGTGTGTCAGGTGCTCATATCTTCATTAATTTAAGAAAACTAAAGTTAGTAGATTATGGTAATAAAAAGGAGGGATGACTGTTACACCTCAATAAAAAAAGGCTGGGTGTAGTAGAGCTATCTAGTCAGAGCCTCAAAAGGGGACAATTTTATTAATCCATGATATAGGTCTAAATGCAATTTCCACCCTTTTCCTTTGTTTATAACACTCTTTTAAGAGGCATGATTCTCTTGTACAAATCCATTCATTCTGTCAACAAGTATCTACTGAGCACATATTATATGCTAGGCACTGTTAGGTACTTGGTGACTGTCTTTATTAATAACAACATAGATAAAATCCTCTGCCTTCAAAGCTTACATTTGGAGGGTAGGAGTTAGAGGGGCCACAGACATTAACAACAAATGCAGTAAGTGGTAAATCTCATATACCTTAGAAAGTATTAAGAGCTGTGGGAAAGAACACTAGAATAGAGCAAGCAGGATGCAAGTGACAAGGAAATTCAATTTTAAACAAAATAGGGCAGGCCTCATTGAAAAGTTGACATTTGAGCTAAGAGGTAAAGGAGCTACACACAAGGTATAATTTAGGGCATGTGTATGGCTATAAGCAAGTTCATTGCCAATTTTTCTATTTTTAGTAGATCTGGGAGGCTCTCTGGAAGATCTATTTGGAAGTCTGATAGTATACAATAGAAGGGAACTCTTCCATTTCAAATATCATAATTACTTCTGCTCTAACATTGTAAAAACTAAAAACATTTCTTGACTGATTTGTTACTTCTTGAAGTTAAAGCAGGTAGAAGGTAAATTCACTCAGAGGAAGAAAGTAGGTTTTTTTCTGGATCTCAGTTTAAAGATGGAGGTTTGTTACTATGACCTCTACCACACATTTAGATAAATCTGTTATGTAATAACACAATACATGCCATCCATGGATAAGAACCTGAGTGATCAAAACTCACCTATCTAGTGCCTGTCGAGCCAACTGTTTCAGTTTGTTTTGCAGGGTTTTATCAGCAGTTTCATAAGACTTAAGAGAAAGAAAAAGACAGACATTCTAAAGCATAATTATTTTTAAATTTGCTTCATACATATTTCTAAGCAAAAAAATTTACAATGCACATTACACTTCTTGAAATTATGAGGTAATAAATAAAGATGGTCATTTTATTTTCATCCTTAAAGACATCATATAAAACAGTGTTGAAAATTTGTCACCGAGGTAAACTTTAAAACCACTTAGTACGTGCTAACTAGACCACAACTGTTCAAGCACGGTGCCATGGAAGGCTGAGTGGGTAGGAACCTCAAAAGATCAGCACATACCTGTGTTCTCAGTCACCAACAGAAATCAGACTAGATGGTTTCTTTGAACAAGAGACCTGTCAAAAAGCCAGCCTGCTGAAAGACAGTGGGGACACCAGCCTTTACTACACCTCATCCTCCTGTCAAATGCACTTCTCTCTTATGCATTAGATGTCCCTTGAAGATAGAGTCCCAACCAACACTCCTCAGAGAGCAATAAAGCCACTCAGCATATGGATTTTACAGTGCAAATTAATAAAGCTCTCCCAAACCACTACCTTACTTTTTAGGGCATGAAATAGAAAAAAAAAGGGTAAGTTTAGTTTATACTAATAGATTTGTGATGAATTCTTCCTGCACTAAGTTAATTTTGGTTATTAGGGTATAAAAAGGTTAAAAAATAGGTCTTATAATTTAAAAAATAATTGCTTAGTGACCCAATGCCATCAACAAAAAACATTTTTTTTTTTTTTTTTGAAACAGAGTCTCACTCTGTTGCCCAGACTAGAGTGCTGTGGTGTCAGCCTAGCTCACAGCAACCTCAAACTCCTGGGCTCAAGCAATCCTACTGCCTCAGCCTCCCGATTAGCTAGGACCACAGCATGTAGTACCATGCCCAGCTATTTTATATATATATATATATATATATACATACACACATATTTTTTTTTAAGCTGCCTAGCTAATTTCTATTTTTTTAGTAGAGACAAGGTTTCGCTCTTGCTCAGGCTGGTCTTGAACTCCTGAGCTCAAATGATCTGGCTGCCTCGGCCTCCCAGAGTGCTAGGATTATAGGTGTGAGCCACCACGCCCAGCCCCCCCAAAATTTTTTGAGACAAATTCTTGCTCGGTCACCCAGGCTGCTTGCATGCAGTGGCCAATGACAGCTCACTGCAACTTTGAACTCTTGGGTTCAAGGGATCCTTCTGCCTTAGTCTCCCAAGTAGCTGGGACTACATATGCAGGCCATCACAATCAGTTAATTTTTTAAATTTTTTGTAGAGACAAGGTCTTGCTATGTTGTCCAGACTGGTCCCAAACTCCTGGCCTCAAACGATCCTCCTACCTCAGCCTCTGAAAGTGGTGGGATTATAGATGTGAGTCACCATGTCTGGCCTCAATGCTGTCAAAATTTTAACAAGATGTAAAAATCTACTGTTAACCTTACACTCTTCATGATTTTTTACTGAGGAGTAACTTAGTTCCATTTATGATACAGTAACTTTTTTCTTCAAGAAGTTATTAAAATTCACTAGTAAAAGAAGACATTTCTTAGCATAATTCCACCAAATTTAATTTATAGGTATACATACCGTTTTCAGACAGAGATCCACAGCTTCTGTATACAATTCTATAGCATCTTCAACATTCTCTTTTTCATCTTCATCAAAAGCTTGTGTAACAAGGAAATGGGCACGCTCTAAGTCCAATTGATGTTTTGATTTCAAAGGATCAGCACTCTTTGACTGAACTAGGATGAGAAAAAAAGCCTATATTGAAAGAATATTACCTAAACATAGCCAGGGAACAACACACCATATAAACACATTTAAGATATTATTTACCTATAATCTACATAACCCTTCATTTAAAAGCTTAGCAAGGTTAAAAAAAATCCTTAAAAAAGGACTAATTTCCCACTTCTCATTTTAATCTTAAGGCCTAAAAAAAGGGCTCCAGTTGTTAACATTAATTATGTATTATTTATTACAAAATTTTTTCCTCTAATTTTTCTCCCCCTACCAGCACTCTCTTTAAACTCCATTACATTTTAAGGCAATTAAAAATATATATTTTTTCAGTACAGACAATAATTGTGTAATATACTAGGCCTTGATGATACAGTTCTAGCTTTTCCTATTTTCCTAGGGCCAGAATAAGTTACCACATATTTTTACCACTCTTTGAAAAAATATTTCCATTTGTTTTTAATATAAAGATCTATGCAAGAACTTATATCCAGAATATATAAAGATCTCTGACAATTCAACAAAAAGACAACCCAATTAAGATGCGGGCAAAGGATCTAAATAGACATTTTTCCAAAGAAGATATTCAAAAAGTCAACTGGCACGTGAGAAGATGCTCAACATCATTAGCCATCAAGAAAGTGCAAATCAAAACCATGAGATGCTACATTGTACCCCCCAAGGATGGCTAAAATAAGATAGTAAGTGTTGGTGAGGATGTAAAGGAACTGGAACCCTGATACACTGCTGGTGAACTGTAAAATGGTGTAGCCACTTTGGAAAACAGTTTGGCAGTTCCTTAAAAAGTTGAGCCACTTTGGAAAACAGTTTGGCAGTTCCGCAAAAAGCTATCCTATAACCCACACATAATTATCCTATAATTCCACTCCTGGGTGGAATTCCAAGGGAATTGAAAATGTCCACGAGAAACCTGTACACGAATGTTTATAACAGTGTTATTCGTAATAGCCAAAAGGTGGAAACAACCCAAATGTCCATCAACTCAAGAATGGATAAACAAAAATATGGTATAGCAATACAATGGAATACTATTCAGTCATAAAAAGGAATGAAGTATCCTACAACGTGGATAAATCTTACAAAGCTAAGCCTAAAGAAGCCAGCCAGCAAAAAGCCATGTATTGCATGACTCCATGTTTATGAAATATTAAGATCAGGGAAATTCATAGAAACAGAAAGATTAGTAGCAGCTAAGGGTCAGAGGAATGGATAAGGAGTTTATTTTGGGGTGATAAAAATATCCTAAAATTTAGATAGTGGTGATATTGTTCAACTCTGGGAACACACTAAAAACCAATGAATTGTATACTTTAAAAGGGTGGATTTTGTGGTATGTGAATTATGTATCACTAAACCTATTATTTAAGAAAAGCTTTACATTTTGTTAGTTCCTTAAAGCTATGTGCTAATGTTTTTTTAAACTTAAACCCTCATTAACACCTCCTCTGAAATATATACTAATTCCATTCATAAAATAAAGACACTAAAAAGTTCAAAAATATTAAAATTACCTAGCCTTGGGTTTCTTAGCCTTGGCATTATTGACATTTTGGGCTAGATAATTCTTTGATATGGAGCACCGTCTTGTGTATTATAGAATTTTTAGCCACATCCCTGGTCTCTACCCAATTAGATGCCAGTAGCATATGCCCCTCCATCCACAGTGTTAAAACCAAAAATCTCTCCAGAAATTATCAAATGTCTCCTAGAGGGCAAAAATCACTCTCCATTGAAAATTACTGATCTAGTCTAAGGTTTCATAGCTACACGTGGAAGGGTAGGTCTCAACATAAATCTTTTAATTCTATCTTGAGCTCTTTATACTATACTGGTTAATTTCAAACTGTATTACCTTACCCCACCCCAAAATTAACTTCTCTCTCAAGTTTCCTGACTGCCAGCAGACTATTTTGTTTTAAAAAATTGGGTTTCTAGGCTGGGTATGGTGGCTCATGCCTGTTAATACTAGCACTTTGAGAGGACAAAGCAGGAGGATCACTTGAAGCCAGGGGTTCAACAAGACCAGCCTGGGCAAAAGTGAGACCTTCCCTATCTCTATAAAATATTAAAAAATTGGCTAGGTGTGGTGGTGTATACCTGTAACCCTAGTTACCTGAAGCCTGAGGCAAGAGGACTCTTTGAGCCCAGGAGTTTGAGCTTGCAGTTAAGCTATGAGGGTCTCACACTAGCCTAGGAAATAGAGACCCTGTCTCAGGAAAATAAAAAAGTAAAAAGTTAGGGTTCTAAACAGGATTTGTATTTGAAAAAGGATACTTCTGCTTAAAATAATAATGATAAATAAGGAAACCATTTAATTCTCTACAGATCATACTATGTTTATGGAACAAAATGGGTCAAAACTTGGCAAAATAATTAAGGTATATTATGCTTTAAAAATCCATTATTTCATTGACAAGTCTTTATTCTTCAAGAGATTAGGGTTGTCTCATTCTGTGACCAAATATCACATTCATAAATATTAAAGTTTAGAATTTCCCAAAAATCAAATGTAATTTTTTGGGCTTAAGTATATTTAATACACAGTAGGAAAATTAAAAAAAAAATGGTTTAGAAACAAAATAGGTGATTCTTATTTTTTCCCCAATTGTTATAAGGACTTCAAAGGTTTAAAGAGTAATCCAGTTGGCATAAATGTAATAGCCTATGGCATAAGTGTGATTGCATGTGCACATATAGAAGGGAAAGCTGGAAATATGCCTTTGGCTACCTTTGGCTACATTACTCCTGTAATAGTATCACCATATTTCTCCCTTCTAGAGCACTTTGCTTTAAAATTTAAGTCCAGCATGCTCCAGAAAGGGAGTTTCATGAAGTGTAATGTTTACACATTTATCTCTCCACATATGATTAAAGGCTTCTTGTGGGCATGGACTGTCACTCATCTATCACCCAGTACTTACCATATAGCCCAAACATGCACTCAATAAATGGTTGTTGAAATGAAGGAAAATATCTATGGAAAAAACAGGGAGATCATGGAAGTAAGCATGAAAGATTACTTTCCACACTTCAAAGATAATTTTATTTGAAAACATTATTTATGAAACAAAGTTCCTAGTTATTGGGCAGTTAAATTTAAGACCTTCATTTACTTGGCTGAGAAAATGAAGTTCCTTTGAATTATATGGTATTCTGAATACACGAATCAACATAACTTGGTATCTAGTGAGGCCCCAATAACATAGATAGTCCACTTTTCAATATATGTAATTTGTGGGCACTGTCTGAATATAAACTATCTTATTTTAATGGGATTGTCATAACAAGGAATCCAATGATCAAATCTGCTGTATCCTAATGATGTGCTTATAATTGTTCACATCTATTCAGAATGAGTGTTAGAAAGTAGCTCAAAGTCCCTCAGAGTAAAGATGGACTCTGATTGTGGTTTTATTATACAGTAACAGAAAAAGAGGGTTAAAAAGAGCCTCTAGAGAAACAAATTTCTAAAACAAATGTCAATGGTGATAACTTTCTACCTATATGAATAGCAGATTTTGACATGAAACCACTTGCCTCTAACCAACAAAACTGTAATCATTAGGTCTATGTGTATTTCCATAATAGCATTTGCCACACTATTTACAAAAATAAATATGAGTTGTTCCAGGTATTTTCTTACATGTCTGTTTACCAAGGTACGGTTTAAAAAAAGAGTTTAGCAAAGGTCTAGAGGTAGAGGACGCTGACAGAGAAGAGACTGTGAATCTACTGCTGAAGTCTTTAAACACTAATAGTGACTAAGTGACTAAGAATAGTCATTTAATTTTAGTATCAATAAGGGACATGTGACAGATGTTTAAAAAGACTTTACAGGGTCCTAATCCTAATTTTGCTGATGATAAATTGACTGTAGATAATTCACCATCTCTGTACCTCCAAGGAATTAGGAAATTGGACCATATTATCCCTAAGGTTCCTTTTGATAAATGTATCACTTACTTCCATATTATGATTTTTAAAGAGGGAATTGCCAAAAGAGGAATGAGCAGCAACAGAGTGAGGAACAAGATCAGAAGATGAAAATGAAGAGGAGAAACACAAGGGAAAAGATGTGATGAGAGAGAAGGAAAAAATCCAGTGACAAGTTTAGTTGTCCTTTACTAACCTGCTGAATGTAAAGCCTGAACTCTTTCCAGATACTCATTTATTTTTTCTTGAATACGTTCTAGGCTTGATCCTGCCATTTCAGCATAAATTAAGGCTTGTGCAGCTTCCTAAAAATAAAAAAAGAATTCAGGGAAATCCAATGGATGGATTGGACTACAATTTTAATTTTCCTTACCACTTTCTAATTCACTATTGGTTTCCATGAATGACAAAATGTCTTTAAGATATTAGCCATTTTTTTCATAAAGTCAATGAGTTATATACGTTATGAAAAACTGAAAAAATATCTTTTCTTCAGTTTTCTATTTTTTTAGTCTTTTTTTTTACATTGGGCCCAGTACTTTCTTCAGTTTTCAATGCTCTCAATTTTCACATGCTGTTGAAAACTTATGAACTGAAGTATAAGGGACTGATTATAAACATCTCTTTAGAATAGTTATGGTTTACGTTTTCTATTTTCCTTACACCAGACTTAAAATTATATGCCTTGAAAATGTGAATTGAGCCTTCAAAATAAAACATAATAAACACTAAAATATCAAGAAAAAATTACAAAAAATTATAAAGATTGAATATCACATCTCACAGTAAAAAGAAAATATTCTTCCCTACAGAAAATACTGGCAAGAGGTGACACGTTTTAAGGAATATTTCAGTTGTATGAAATAAACTTATTTTAATTAAGAAAACCTGGATTCTTTTGCCAGTTATTCCATAACTTCCACAGCCAGTTATGCTATAGCTAGTGAGGAAGAGTTTCCATTCTCCCCATCACCATTCCTGGAAGGTTACCAATGCTACCACCTAGAAAAGCAGAAAGAGGTTTCTCCAAGTAACAGCACTTTCTCTGTGGTAAACCAGGTAAACCATAAACGTACACTTTATGGGGCCTCACACCTGTTTCCAAAGCCATCTACAGAGTACCACTTTTTAAATCCAATTGTTTGAGCAGCAGTTATTTTATGGAACTGAACAAAACCAGAAAGAAAAGTGCAGTTTCAACTTTGGTCAAAATTTAGCACAAAGGCTGTGGGGCAGAAAACATATACCTTCCTCAGATTCCATAATTCAGATATTTCAGGAGAGAAAAATATAAATTTACACGTAAACATTAAATATTGTATCATATGCACCACCATTAACTAAATGTTACAGCTGCGCTTAACTTCAATAAATTGAATGTTATATATATGTTATATGTAAGTATATTATATTACCTGTTCAATATATATTACCCCTTCAATATATATTACCCCTTTTGAAAGTAATTCTTGATATTCAAATATTAATAGTTTTGCTTAAAAAATAAAGCTAATTTTTAAAATTGCTGGTATCAATTTTATTTATATTCAAAAGTAACTAACAGTTAAGAAATTGCTTAAAGAACGGTATCAGGGCAGAAAACACTAAACTGACAAAGTTTATATAAATAATTTCTAGAGGTATAAACCACTTTTTGAGTTTCTCAAGGATAAAAGTTCTTCCTAAGTGCCATCTATGTAAACCTACAGGAAAACAAGAGGCATTGCATAGTAGTTTCTTTTGCTTTGTAAAGGTTATTTTTATATGGCATTATTTTAACCTGTTAATATTTGTCAAAGTTATTTCATAAAACTAAAACACACAATTTTTCTTTTAAAGAAATATCAGCTTATAAAACTGTCAAAAAAGTCCAAAAGGAATAATTCTGAAATGCACCAAAAATCTCTAAAGACCATAAAATAAAGGCAATATTAATTTCAAGCTTTATTGATAGTGCAAACTTAATGGAAAAAATTACTACTACTCTATAGTATTATCAAAGTCTAACATTCTTTCTAAAAGAAAAAGTGATATCATGACACAGCTACCACCACAACTGGCTAGAGCTGGAGGGGTGTATTTGTAAATCCTCAGGATTGGAGAGCAGAGAGTGGACAGTGGAAGCTCATACCCTTTGATTTAGCAATTCTGTCCCTACTAATTTATCCAAAAGAAATAACAAGCAAATGTGCAAAGCATTAGTTATAAGGATACTAATTATACCATTACTTATGATGCTGAAAAACCAGAATGAAACTAAATACCCAATAATTTGTAAATAAATTATGGTACATCAACATATTGAACTATTAAGCAACTATTATTACTAAAAACAGTACAATCCAAGTTTGTTAAAGAAGTGTATACACACATGCATAGAAACACTGTAAAGATATAATAGTTATGCTCTGCATAACAACCTTTCAGTGAAGGATAGATGGAATATGCAATGGTGGTCATCTAAGATTATAATGGAGCTGAAAAATTTCTACTGCCTAGTGATATTGTAGTACAGTTCAACACTTTACTTGTGTTTGTGGTGATAGTGGTGTAAACAAACCTACTGCACTGCCAGTTGCACAAAAGTCTGGCACACGCAATTATGTACAGTATATAATACTTGATAATGATAATTAAACAACTATATTATTGGTTTATGCATTTACCATACTATACTTATAATTATTTACAGTGTACTCCTCTTCTACTTAAAAAAAAAAGTTAACTGTAAAGCAGCCTCAGGCAGGACCTTCAGGAGGTATTCCAAAGAAGGCATTGTTCTCACAGGAGATGACAGCTCCATGCCTGTTATTGCTCCTGAAGACCATCACGTGGAACAAGATATGGAGGTGGAAGACAGTGATATTGATGATCTGGACCCTGTGTAGACTAATGTGTTTGTCTTAGTTTTTAGCAAAAAAGTTTTGAAAAGTAAAAAGAAAAAAAAAAATTTTAAATAGAAAAAGGCTTAGAGTATGGACAGAAAATATTTTTTGTCAGCTGTACAACGTGTTTTAAGCTAAATGTTATTACAAAAGTCAAAAAGTTAAAAAAAATTAGTGAAAAGTTGAAGAAAGAAAAAACGTTTAAATAAATTTAGTGTAGCCTAAGTGTACGGCGTTTACAACGTCTACAACAGTGTACAGTAACGTCCTGGACCTTCACACTCACTAAACACTCACTCACTGACTCACCCAGAGCAAGTTCCAGGCCTGCAAGCTCCATTCATGGCAAGTGCCCTATACAGCGATACCATTTTTATTTTTTATATGTATTTTTCCTGTATCTTTTCTATGTTTAGATATGTTCAGATGCACAAACACCATTGTGTCAAAATTCCCTACAGTATTCAGTACGGTTACACGCTGTACTAAAAGCACGCAGCCTAAAAGCAATAGGCTATACCACAGAGTCTAGCTGTGTGGTGGGCTATACCACCTCGGTTTGTGTAAGTACACTACGTTGTTCACATAAAGACAAAATCGCCTGGCACATTTCTCAGAAAGTATCCTCATTCCTTACAACTGTGCTTCAAACGATAGGATAAGAGATGACTTTTATTCCGTTTTATTTTCCTCAAGGAACACGCATTATTTTGATACATATCACAGACCATTTCCTGGTGGCCATAAACCGGAGCCAAGTGACCACAAGAATGGCTACTAACTACCGCTCCATAGCAGCTCCACGGCGCGCATCTGCCAGCCCAGACTGCACCCGGAGAAGCGGAGGCTCCAAAGCCGCAGCTGAGCCTCCCCACAGCCGCAGGAGCCCTGGCGGGCGCGGACGAGTCCGGCCTCCGCAGCCCGGGCCTCCGCCCCCAACGAGGTGGCAGCGAGGCGGGGGAAGGAGGAGGAGACCACGGAAGACCAAAGCCAGTGGGCCCGGTCGCCTCGGCAACCAGACCCCGCCGGACTCCGACTGGAGCGACTCCGACCGCAGCGGCGGTTCCCGACCCTACCTTGTAGTAAAACACAGCCTCAGGGTAGCGGCCCTCGTGGTCGCGCTGCACCGCCAGGCGGGCGAACTGCACGGCGTCCCGCTCCAGCGCCGTCGCGTCCATGGCGCCGAGGCCCCGCGCCGGGGGAGGGAGCGAGGCCCTGACGCAGGACTGCTGCTCACTGACTGCGGCGGCCCAGCAGCCGCGGCTAAGACGCGGGAGCGCCGCGGAAGTTTACTTTCGGCAGGAGAGGGAGGAAAGCTGGCCTCCCCGGTTCCGGTCTGGGCCCGCCGCGACACTGCGCCCGCCGGGCCACCCTGCTTCGCCTCGGCCGCGTCCTTCGCTGGGCCCACCGCGCAGGCGCAGTCTGGCCCTCGGGAGTTCTCAAGAGCTGCTCGGGAGCTGGGGCGGCTGAGGCCGGGAGTGCGCGACAGTGGGCGGGGCCGACCCGCGGCCGGGGGGAGAGGGCGCCGCGGTGGTCACGTGCACCGCGGCGCCCGGGATTGGGCGGGCGAGGACAGGTGCCTTGTCCAAGCTGCGCCCGCTTGTTCCGCCTGCGTGGAGGTGGCGGTGCCGGCGGAGGCTGTTGTAGATATTTGCCAGGAGAGGGACATGCGCCTTACGAGCCTTCCTCCTACAAAGTGTAGAGCGTAGGCATAGAGCCAATGAAGAGCACTTCCCGAATCACCTGGACAGACTGAAAAAAAAATAGAGACGTAACTTGGGGATATAAGGGTCTTACGTTTATTTTCCACAATCTCAATCTTGACCCTACAGTCCCCCAATGCATACCTAGGTAGGTATTTAATTGTTAACAAACAAGGCAATACATTTTCACTTGTTACTAATTCTCAGGTTAACGTAATGTTGTAATTAAATGCTTAATTAGATGATTACAGTCTCTCCCTTAGAAGTCTGAATGCAGCAGTAATAAAAATGAGCGAGAGGTGAGCGCCACAGTGTGGATGAAACTAAAAATTCATGCTGAGTCAAAAAAGCAAGACACAAGAGCACAAAATTTATGATCCTATTTATAAGAAACACTAGAACAGAGTAATCTATAATTTGGAAAGCGGATCAATGGTTAGGAAGGGATACGAAAGCATCTTTTGGGATGACGGAAATATTTTATATCTTGGTGGTGGTGAAAAAAATGTATACATTTGTCAAAACTCATTCAACTGCACATTTTCAGTGTGTGCTTTTAATTTTTTGTTAATTTTATTTCAAAAAATTAAGTCGTTTGGCCTGCGTTTAAAAGAGACTCTCATTTCTCTATTTCTTTAACTCTGTTTATTCACATTTAGGAAAGTTGTTAACAGCCACCACCTCATAAAGCTGTTGTAAAGAACATGAATAAAGAGCTTGATTCTGCGCCTGAAACAAAGATGGTTCTCAGAGTTGGCTACTACAGTTTTAAACCTGAAGTAGAGATGACAGTTCCTGTGTTTACCAGTTTTATCCCAGCATTGAGAAAAAGCTGTAGTCCAGAGCAGGTGTTCAACAAATATTTTAAAATATTGAATGAGTGCATCCCCCTACTTAAATATATTTAATGCACCCTCCTCTATCTTGATTCTGAAGAATGAAATCTAAATTACTTAGCACAAAGTAGAAGGTCCTTCAGTACATGAGCTCAGGCCATATTCCTAATGTGTTTCTGTCACTGTCTTGCACAAACTGACCCCAAGCTATAGCGGATGAATGCGGTTTGACTCACTCAAAACAGGACTACTGTGTCTAATGTTCCTCTTCTCATCACAGCTTATAGAATTCCTAGTCCACCTTGAAAAAAGCCTTTTATAGCACTCCTAGGTAGTTGTGATCCCTTCCTATACTTACTCATATATTCCCTATTTTCTATAAGAAATTTCATCCTTATTCCTTGTTCATTTATTCAGTGAATACTAAATTACTTTGTGCCAGGTACAGAGTGAGACACTGAAGATACAAAGACAAATATCAGAGAGTGAGACAAGGCAGGGGTAAAACCAAATTGAAGCTTCCAAATATCTGCAGTCTCAGCAAACTTGAGTCTTTCAAACCATGGACACAGTAAATTTCTCTATTTATTCAAGACTTCTTTAATTTCTCTGAGCAATGTTTTGTAGTTTTTAAGTACGCAAGTCTTGCACATCTCTTGACAAATTTATCTCTAAGCATTTCATATTTTTGATCCTATTGTAAAGGATATTGCTTATTTAATTTTAATTTTCAATTGTTGCTAGTATATAGAAAGAGAATTGACATTAATATATTGACCTTGTATTCTGCATTCATGAATTATCCAAAAAACTCTGTTTGTTGGTGGATGCTCATGACAGGCTGTCTCTGTGCATGACGGGCATTCTGTGCTACCAAAATGTCCAGTAGCACCTCTGCCTTAGGCCAGCTCTGTGACATTTATCGCAGTAGAATTTGTCCAGTGGTAAGCACTCAGAGCCGCTTGGTCACCATGCCCTCAGCCTCCAGCATGGGAGCCCTCCCCACTGACAGCTGAGACACAGCTGGAAAGAGGGAGGAGCCTGGGAAGACACTGGTCAGCACCCCACTGCCACTCAGCAAGCTCCTTGCTGTTGATTGCTGAATTCCGTGCCACTTTCTGACTATAGCTGGCTTTATAGTCAGAAGCAACAAAACATACTTTTGAAATTCAGGCTTGCAGGGGGCTTATAATCTGTATATAATTACATAT
>CAUYRT010071983.1:0-46671 GCA_963574885.1 Lepilemur ruficaudatus
TTAGCCGGGCATGGTGGCACATGCCTGTAGTCCCAGCTACTCGGGAGGCTGAGGCAGGAGGATCGCTTGAGCCCAGGAGTTTGAGGTTGCTGTGAGCTAGGCTGACGCCATGGCACTCTAGCCCAGGCAACAGAGTGAGACTATGTCTCAAAAAAAGAAAAATACACAGTGTTACTTGGGCCTGAGGGCATGCAAACAACTTCAACTTCTTTCCAACAGATCCATAAGCAAAAGGCTCCTGTCAAGGATCCCCACTGAGTGGCTTTCTCTAGGTCACACGGCACCGGCTCCACCTGTGCAGATGCACAGGCTCAGAAGCACACCCTCGCTGGCAGGTCGGGTGAATGCTTTCGCTGTTTGAAGCAGACCCTGAGAGAAGTGCAGCTGAGCGCGGCCTCATTCTCCTGCAATCCCAGCGCTCGTTTCAGCGTGACCAGCCGGTTCAAGGAGGTGCTGGGGATGATGGCGATGCGTAGCGGACATGAAGGGAGTGTGTACTATTTGGACATGGGTGCCAGCATGTGGACACACAGGGGCTCCCTTAGGATCCTCTGCTGTGCGTCAGTGCTCCTGTGCCCCAAACCCTCACCACTGCCCTCTCTGCCAAGCCCTGCACACACATGGGGCTAACCCAGCCACCCCAGTCAATGTGGGACCAGGCCAGTACTCCTTACAGCCTTTCAGCAGCGGACTAGAGGGACACTATTCTCCTCACTCCAAGTGAGGAGCAGGAAGGCAAAGCGCCTTCCATGAAGATCCACTCAGTCATAGAGCAGACACTCGCAAAGGCTGAGCCCTCTCAAGGCTGGGCAGACTGCTGATGTGCCCCCTTCTCTGGGACTGTTGTCCTTGGCTGTCAAGTTCTAGCACTTGTGGGACTGGGAAATCCTGAAAGTGGCCCATTTTCCATTGTTCTGATGGAGGCAGGACAAGAGAGACAGTCCCCCAAATAGCATCACTGGTGGCTCTGAACCACTTCTTTATTTTTACACTGGAACATGGGTGTATCTGATGTCTTGGAATTCTAAACACACAGAAGCTAAAGACACAGAACCAGAAAGCAGATCCGGTTTTACCATCTGTCAGCTCTCCTCCCACCCAGCCCTGCAAGTTCCTCCCTGACCAGTATCTCATCTCACAGCAGCCTAACCCAACAGTCCCAAACACCATCGTACCCTCCAACACAGTGAGGCCCTGTCTCTATAAAAAAGAAACAGATTAGCCAGGCGTGGTGGTATGCACTTGTAGTCCCAGCTATTTGGGAGGCTGAGGCAGGAGGATCCCTTGGGCCCAGAAGTTCCACATCGTAGTGAACTGTGATCATACCTTGCATTCCAGCCTGGGTGACAGAGGAAGACCCTGTCTCTAAAAAAAATGAACAAATAAATAATTACCCACACAGAAACTATTTACGTGTACTTTCTAGTTTTTCTCCTATGAGCAGCTCCTTTGAGTGAATCTTTCCTCAAAATGCTCATTATAATTCTAAATTTATGTATATTCCTCTTGAGTGCAGAAACATGGCTGAGACTATGATCCAGTTTTGCCTGCAGGAGAAAACACTGCGCAGAGCGAGCTCGCGGACTGGGCTGGGTGGCAGTTCTCCCTCTCTCATAAGCTGGTGTCACGGCCTTTACACAGATTCAGCTGCAGCCACAACAACTGACTAAACAAGTCATCTGTACCTGTCCAGCAGGCCAGGCTCAGTCACTAAAAGGCCAATTAATTTCAGAAACACCATGCGTCTAAAGAATTACCACTTAAGCAATCAAAATGGAGCCCTTAAAAAAATCCTCACCTCTGCCTGCCCTGAGCTGACAGTCTTTGGGTTGACTCTATCTGCCCAGCTGTCTGCTGGGTGAGGTCAAGACATACCATTCTTATCTAAGCAGACACACAGGCCCTCAAATGCAGTCAAGCCATGTGTCCACTCACAGCCACCCAGGCGGAAGAATCTAATTCACACGCAAATGCCTCCTAGCCCAGGTGGAGGGGCTCTGCCTCTACCCGGGCCTTGCCTGAGTCTCCTCATTCCATGGGGCAGTGGAAGCGGGGAGCAAACCTTTGGGCTCACTTTCTGCCTCTATGCACAGCAGTCGCCATATATATCTGAATACTTGTGCCCGCCCTCCACTGATTTCCCTCAGCATGGGGGGCGGAGGGAGTTATTTTGTCTTTTTGACATGAGATCTCTCAGATTATATGGCATTCTTTCACTTATGTTGAAGAAAGCTGCAGGGACCTCAGTGCTAGCGTGGAACACTGACAGAGGTCACCTGGTGGAATTAGTGAAGAGAAATAAGACAACACAAAAAAGAGCAGACACACAGCAGATTAGCTCCTGGGCAAAAGCTCACAATTGCCCTCACTGGATATTGCTGTAAGCCACCTTTTCAAGAGCCCTTCAAAAGCACACGGTAAGAAGCTGTGCTGCAAGACCAGTAAGAAAACCTGAGAAAATGCCACTAGTCTGGGGGCGTGGTGGAGCCATCCCTGTCGATTGGGGTGCTCAGACAACCTGCACCAGTAACAACTTGCTCTGTGGGCCAGTGGCTCCTGAATGTTGGCACAGGCGCAGAGAAGAGTGGGAATGAAAGTGCTCTAGAAACTGTGAGCAGGAAACAAATCTACGTAGTACTTTGTATCATATCACAGGAAACACAGTAAATGGAAGTTTCACTGAGTTCATCCCACACTAAGTCAACCCTGTGTTCACTGGAGCAGGCTGGGACAGAAGAACTATTTTGGAGCTTCTCCTTGGCAAAATGCGGTTGCCTTATGTTTGGCCTTGTGTACGTTTCTCTACTACAGACATCTAGAGACCGCCGGAGATAACTAAGTTCCAAGTCTGTGCTCACACTCATTTCCGTGTAAACATTACTACGCACCCATCGAGGGCAGGCACTACATGAAGTGCTGGAGGTTACGATGGGCAAGACCAGCACCGTCACAGACTGGGGAGCACGCTCGGAGGAGTGAAGTGGCTGTCGCAGCTGCTCGAGATGGCAGAGCAGGGATGGAACCCCACCTGTCCTGACTCACACCCAACGCTCCTGTCACATCACTGTCAGCCCTCCCTCTCCTCTCACACATTCTCCAAAATGTTTTTCCAAAAATGCTTGAGAGGTCTCTGCCACTCCTCACAAAGGACCTCCCACAGTGCAGTTCCACTGTGTGCATTCAGTTCACAAGGATTTCCTGGTACCCGGGACAAAAAATGGAAGCAGCACTCCCACAGTCCCTTGCCTTCCCTGGGTGAGGGCAGGGCTGGGGAGGGAAATGAGACCCAGAACGTGCCGTCTCCGTGGGGCTGGGGTCCGTCTGGGCCTCTCGCAGTGTGAACGCCTCTGAGCTCATAGGCAACTGAAGGACTTTAAAGGGCAGAGTGACCACATGAGGCCTTCCCAGGTGACTGGAGAACCTAATTCACGAATATGCCCTTGAGAATTCCACTCTGCATGCAAAACAGTACCCCTGGCACTTCATGGAATGACGGAGCACACGGATTGTGGTCCCTGCGTCCGGGGAGCTGTCCAGCTAATAGGGAGATGAGGCAGCTGAAACACAGATACAGTACAGAGTTTTATTCAGCCAATAGGTATCGAGCACCCACTATGTCTCGGATACTTCCTAGGCACTTAAGATGGGGGAACAACGCCTGTTTTAACGGAGCTTACCTTCTGCAGGGTGCTGTAAAATACGGAAATAAGTAAAGCAGAATATGTCACAGAGAGATGATGCATGCCATGGAGGAACAAAAAGAAGGGATGGGAGTGCTGTGGGGCTGCAAATTCCCCCCAGGGAAGGTTTCACCAAGCAGGGGACAGCCCCTGTGGTGGGGGAGGGGCGGGATGCCCACTTTTACTCTGAGCCGGGAGGCTTTTAGAGGGCTCAGGCAGGTTGTCTCACGAATGTCCATTTTCTGTACTCTGCCTGGTGTACTACTGTGGGTCCCCCAAAGTCCTGAGATCAACAGACAGCTGCTAGAGGTTGGGGGCCCTAGAGTACTTGGCACCACCCCCACCAGGTACCTCTCGTTTGGGGGCCTTTTCCTAGAGTCACAGAGAAATGGGTCACAGTGTAGCCACACTCCTGGCACAGCAGGTAAACACACACACAGAATCTGAGCTTGGCCACACTGCAGACAGAAAGTAAGACCTGACCTCAGGTGATACAGAATGCCTGGGGAATCCGACAGCTGAGACATGGTCACTTGAGGCCTTCTCTCTTGAGCAGGGCGGGATTCTTCAGGTTCAGGTTTGTAACTGAGAGCCAGTTTGATTCAGCAGATCCATCACTACCCAAGTTTCTTTCTTTCTCTAACTGACTACCTGTTTGAAAAGACTTTTTTTTTTCCATTCACTTGTCATTACTGAATGCTATATATACTGTGCTTGATGTGGCTTATATCATTAACCGTTACACTAATTCTGGAGGCAGGATTTTATCAGGCCCATTTTACAGACGTGAAGTAGATACGTTAAATAATTTGTTCAAGGTCACCAAGTTGGTGGATTGGGATCCAAACCTTGACTCTGGCACTCAGGCTGTTGATCGTGACGCTATCCTACCTGAGGGTTCCATGGCACTTTGGAGCAATTTCTGCATCAGACTGCAGTCTTTCAGTTCTCCCTTCACAGCATTATTTGCCAAGTACTGAGTGTTAATTAAAGCACTGAGCTCCTGCACTCTTACTGTGCCATTATACCACTGTGATTTCTCCACTTCTTATATCGACTATTTCCTCACTTTGTGAAGACAAGGGGCTGGAGAGAGAGCTGCACATTCATGTTATCTGAGGACTCCTACTGAGATTTGTTCCACAATGGAGGCTATGCAAAACAACAACCAACCTTTTGCGGCGGGCTGATAATCTAGACGAACTATTCTGCATACTGCAGTGTCACCTATGTGGGAGACTGGTTGATTCTTAACTTCTGTTTGCCTTAGAAGGGTTGAAAAGTAACTCTTCAGAAGTCTAAGGAAGTACCTTGTGTCCCACTATCTCTAAATTAGGGGGGAAACCCTTAGAAATTACCAGAAAACCTTTACTCTTTGGTCTTGCCAAATCATCTGTCATAGCCCTTACCACGCGGTATACTTATCATTGGTTTGTGTACATTAACTTTAACCCCTTTAAATCAGGTAGCATCTTTATCCATTTCTACAACTTCAGACCTTTCCCAGTACTTCACCAATAACAGATGCTCAAAACCCATGTGTAGGAAGGAATGAGCGGGCGAAGCAGCCTCGGGCCAACCTGACCTCTCTGTTCTCCCTACATCATTTCCCAGACTGAGCTACATGCTAAGTCAACAGAGAGCTGACCTTGAAGCCTATAGGGCCCTACAACTCTCAAGAGCGCCGCGGAGCAAAGGGAGGGCTCAGGGCCCACCAGCTGTCCCACCCTGGCTGTGCACTGACCATGTCCCATGCGCTGGCCTGGCCTCCCGGCAGGCGCGGCAAAACTTCAGCAGCTGCTTCTCCTGAGACACACAGGGCAGGGCTTGAGGCCACCAGACCCAGCCTCTTTCATGCCAAAAGAAGCTACTAGTGCAGACACCCTAAACTATCCCAGCCTCAACAAATGCCAATTCTGAAAAGATTTAAGACTCTTGACTCCTTAATTCAGCATACATCTCATAGCAACCCCCATGGAGGTCACTCACCTCACGGTCCCTGCCCTCAGGGAGCTGCAGATCTATCTGGAAAGCCAAGTGACACTTGCAAAGAGTTTACAAAAAAATATAGGTCACAAGCCAGCAGGGCTGCTGCCTGTGACAGCAGGTGCCTTGGCTGAGAAGGGGAGGTCTGTGGGTAGGGTGTGGGAGGCTTCAGGGCCTTCAGGAAGGCAGACAGGGGATTCCTGGCCTGGGCAACAGCGTCACTCACAGCAGGGGAATGAGAAAGCTGTGATCAAGGGCTCAGTCTCCCAGCCAGACCCGTAACACCTGGAGGGCAGGGACAGTGTTTGGGGCCAGTTTCTCTATAGCACCAGGCAGCATGTGAAACAAGGGCTGAGTGGCTGGAGGAGCACCACAGCCTGCCTGGTACTCGTGCAGGGGCTCTGCTCTCTAGCCCCAGTCACCAAACTGGGAGAGGTGTTCCAGACTTCTCTTCCTCTTAATCCTTGACCAGCTGGTAAGTCCTACTAACTCCACGGTTCAAAAAGCTCTCAGATCTACTATCTCATCTAATGGTCAAGTCTGAAGGGCAAAAAGTCTTGACTTGGCCTTGGCCTACGTCCCAGTCCACCACAGTTCACTCCCGCACTCCCAGACTGTAACCTGGATTTCTCTAAACCATCGCATTCTCCCTTCCTCGCCCATGTAGGGCTTTCCCCTGGACTCTTCCCTCAGCCTGCAAACACCCTCCCACCCACTGTGCAGCAAACCCAGGCCCTTCCTGGGATTCCCTGCCAGGATCTCTTTGTTGCTTGTCTTCTCTCCCCATGAGAGAACACTGGGACTCTTCCATTGTATCCCTGGGGCTCTGATCAGTACCCGGGACATGTCTGTTGAATACATAAGTCCAGAGTTTGGGGTTAACCTAAGTGGACCTTCTATGCTATTCTTAACCCAAAGGCTCACTACCCACAGCGCCCGGGCCAGAACACAGCCATGGCCGAGATGGACTCCACTGGTTCCCCCATCAAAGTGCCTTTGTTTATGGCCAGACAGGAAAAACACAGTCAACTCCATGGAGCAGTAATCAGAATGGGGCCAGGAGTGCCCACATTTCCCCACTCTTTTCTCCCTCCAGCCCCTGTTGTTTCAGGAGAGCTGCGTGTGGAGCCCTGCTCTGCCTGTATTTGGTAACCTTGGGCAGGTCACTTAGAAACTTGAGCTGGAATTGTGCCTGTGCTACTACCTCCTTGGGTTGACAGGTGGGAACAAAGCACACACAAAGGCCACACTCTGTAAAGAAATCCCGAAACCTTTTGTTTCCCTCACTTGTAAGGCTGTTGTTCTTAGTGTTAATCAGAACTGTGACAACCCAGTTCATTTTCTTCCTGAGGTAATAAGGGTTAGAATTCTCCTCAAACCCCTCCCAAGGCAACCCTTACACTCTTCTCTACCTATCCACCTGCCTTGGTGTCTTTTTCTTCTTAAAGGAAAAACCCAGATGCAGGAACTAGATCTAAATTCAGACTGAATTAGTTTTTATTGAACAATCATGTATCGGCACATACAGTTTTTTCTGAACTCTATACCTTCTTGCAGTAAGAATGGCTGGTGCTGGACCGGGCGTGGAGGCTCACGCCTGTAATCCTAGCACTCTGGGAGGCTGAGGCAGGAGAATCGCTCAAGGTCAGGAGTTCGAAACCAGCCTGAGCAAGAGCGAGACCCCATCTCTACTAAAAATAAAAAGAAATTAATTGGCCAACTAAAAGATATATAGAAAAAATTAGCCGGGCATGGTGGCGCATGCCTGTAGTCCCAGCTACTCGGGAGGCTGAGGCAGGAGGATCACCTAAGCCCAGGAGTTTGAGGTTGCTGTGAGCTAGGCTGACGCCACGGCACTCTAGCCCGGGAAACAGAGTGAGACTCTGTCTCAAAAACAAACAAACAAAAAAATGATTGGTGCTGGATCACTCAATGGACCAAGTAGGGGCTCACAGCACCCACAAATCAGGAGCACCAAAAAGGTGACAAGAAATGTATTCTAGAAAATGACGCAATATTACCAAAAACAAACACAACAAAGCACAACTGCTTTCATGGAAAACATCAGCATGTTGTTGAACCTTTTCACCCCGTACTGCATGGCGTCATGTTGTTTTTACTTTGTCTATGGTCAGGGGACCCTAATCTTTTCAGCACTAACAGCAGATCCAGCTTTTCAACTGGCCCGGGCGTTGCTCTTCACCTACTACAGAGCAAGCAAGGCTCTAGGAAGGAAACTGCCCTTGTCACACAGCTTCAAAGGGACACAGAGGGGCTTCCAACTTGGTCTGCCAACTCCAAATCCAGGCAGTCCTGGTCCCAGGATGCCACCATTCTCACCAGAGTGCTTCATGATGACTCAGAATAGGACAGGTGGTGACTAGACCCAGCAGGCCAGACCAGTATCTCCCTGGGTGGGCCCGCTGGGGGGAAGGGAGGCTCTGTCGCAGCCCCTGACCCTCTGCAGCACTATATTGCAATGCAGCCTCTACCACTTCCCCAAGAGGCCGTGTCTGGGAGAATCCTAATCCGGCAGAGACAGGGAACAGAAGTCTTTTGTGGAGTCCTAGAGATGGGTACATTTCCATTTTGTGCAGTCTATTTCCAAGTCCCCTCATGGGGGCACAAGGAACTTACTGCTACCACCACCAGCCTGGCTTTCTTTCTCCCTCCTCCCCACTAAGAGTCAAGGTCCTCTGCAGCACTCTCCCTGCAGGCTGCCTTCTCACCAGCACATCCTCCACATCCAAGACACAGACCAAACATAAAATGCCATTACTTTAACTGCCACATTTCCGTGTCCTCTATGAGTAAAAACACGTCCCTGCATTGTGCAGTGTTTCTGCAAGTGAAAATGAATTTCACAGGGCCTGTCTTCTCTCTCTTTCTCAGATAACTGATCAAGCTGAGGGGCTGGTGTGTGTGGCTAGGTAACAAAGTATCTCGGCCCAAGGGACTCAAAGCCACGGCCTCTAGTTCATCAGCACCATGAGCTCGCCAACCGTGCTCCACAGCCCTGTTCTCCTAGAGCTTAGAAAACACGCACCGAACCAGGTGGTTCAAACTGCGCGAGCTTAGCCTTTAAACAGCCAACAGAGCATGCAAGCTGAGGATGGTTTCCATTATTGCCAACGTGATCTGCTGGGGCAACCTGGCTTTCAGAACACATTCCATTAGCTCCCTCTCAAAACAATTTTGTTCCCTGAAGTATTATTCTACATCACACATTTCATGTTCCTGCTCTTAGGGTGATCCTAGAATCATGGCTGGCTGTTTTTAAATCCTTGTAAGAGCACACGGAAAGCTCTTCCCTGGTTCCAGAAACCCATCACATGGGAAAACCTCCAAACTCCTTCAAATTCTCAAGACTAAGAGATAGACAGATTTCTAAATACCTAGGACTTCTGTAACTTAAAAATAAGCAAAAACAAACAAAAAAAAACCCCAAAAACGAAAAATAAAAAAACCCAAAAGCAAGAAGAATTCTTAAGACTCTACTTAATGAAATGTATGTCTAACTTTGGGAGGGGAACTACACTGATGTGTGTAACTAACTTCGAATTGCAAAATAAACAAAAATAGGACGGACTGTCGGGTGGATACGTGACGACGAACGACAAAATGCTAACTGCACTTTCTAGATGGTGGTCTATGGGCGTTCACTGTAAATTCCCTCAACTTTTCAGAACGTTTCAAATTGTTCATAATTAAACGGAAGGGGGTGAAGACTTCTGAGACGGGAAGTGACCAAGAATAACCTTTCCGGTCAAGGGCAGAGGGCAAGGCAGGGCTGGCATGCCTCTCTCCACCTGACTCTCAGGTTGGCCACAAGGGAAGAAGCAAAGTACCAAGGAGAGCGGTCACGCTTGCGAGGCACCGCCCTGCCCAGCATCAGGCCCCAGAACACACACGAAACAGGTAGAAACGCGACGGACCGTCTCTGCCCCAGGCCCGCCATCCTTCTCGCTCGGGGACACAGGTTCTCAGCCACAAGCGCGCCTGGGAATCATCTGGGGAGCTTATTAAACACAGATTCCTGGGCCACACGTCGAAACTACTGAATCAGAACCCCCGGCGTGGGCCCGCGGCGGTTCTCACGCAGAGGGTCCAGAGCCACACTTGGAGAACCTCGGAGCCGCTCACTCCATCCTGACACCTGTGGAGAAGCCCCTGGGAGCCCAACTACACCAAGGTCCTCGACTGCGTGAGGCCTGGCCCGAAGCCAGGCCACCGCCTCACCCCGGCCCCGCCGCCGAGCCACCTCGGGACTTGCACACGTCGGAACCGGGAGAGGGAGGGACGGCGCGGCGGGCCGCCAAGGTCACCGCGGAGCTCGGCGGGGCTGCTCGGCCGCGGGGAGCCCCTTTGCTGGAGAACGCACCAGCCGCCTCTCCCCCGCCATCTCCCGCGGAAAAACCGAGTCGGCGTTTTTCCACAGCCTTTCCCACCAGGACGTGCGGAGGCGTGGCGAGAGGGTCCCCGAGCAAGCGGGCCAGCCATTCCCAGGCGCGCAGCCCCGCGACCGCAACGACGCCGAAGTCCCCAGCGCCGCGGGGGTCTCGGCAGCACCCGGGGCAGGAACGGGCCCCGCCACGCCGTCCCCGGGCCCGCTTTACCTCGAGAGGCCCGGCGCCGCGGCCGACCGGACGCCCGCAGGACGAGCCCCTGGCCACCCGGGCTGGCGCGCACGCCCCCCGCGCAGGGGCCTCTGGGACCGGAGTGCGCCCCCGCGCGCCGGCGCCGGACTACGCTGCCCGGCATGCACCGCGCCGGCCCGCGGAGGGGGCGGGGAAGGGGCCCCCAGCGGCCCGCGATCGCCCCGGCCCCAGGGGCGCGAGCGCCCAGTCCCCGCTCCCGGGGAGGGGAGAGTCCCGCGGGAGGCCGTCTCCGAATGCGCCGAGCCGACTCACCGTCCCGCGGCCCTGCGGCGGCGGCCGCAGCAGGAGAAGGACCGGCCTCCTCGGCAGCTGGCTGTGGCGCTTCTGTCAGAAGGGGGCGGGGGGCTTCGGAGAAGTACGGAGGCGCGCGGCGTCACGCGGGGGCGGGGCCTCTCGAGGCACGTGACGCGCCTTGGTGACGTCAGTGGGGGCCGGAGGACGGGCGCTGAGCTCGCGGACTGAGCGTTCCGGAGGAGCCGGGGCCCGCTGGTCGGCTGGGTCGGCGGCTGAGAGCTGGGCAGGGGCTCCCGCGCGCGTCCGTCCTTTATTCCACGGCTGTTCAGTGGGTTTAGGCGCCGTACGGAAAGCTGCGAACCTCGCAACCGGTCTCTGCCCCTGCGCTCAGGGCTTTCGTTCTGACAAAGTCCAAGTAAATCACGGAATGGCCGGGGTCGAGAAGGAAAGCGGCGGCATGCCCCAGCGGAATCACGGGGTGGGGCCTCTAGGTGGGCAGGATGGCAAAGGCCTCTCAAAGGTGCGGATGGTGAAGCGGGGGCCAGGAAGGGGCGCCCCAGGCAGAGGGGCGAGAAAGCAGGGGGGATGTGGAGGGGCAGGCTGCATCCAAATCCTGTCGGCCTAGTAGGACGCGTATGATGCGACTGGCATTTTAAAGGACCTTCCTAACTACCGTGTGGAGCATGGTTTAGACCAAGAGAGGCAATTAGGAAGCCAGGAGACCAGCACATAAGTGATTTAAAAATTTTCTACTAACCACGTTAAAAAGCGTTAAAAGGGACAGGTGAAATTAATTTTAGTGCTGTATTTAATTCACCCCAATATGTGCAAAATATTTTATCAACATTTAGTTAATATAAAAAGTTATCAATTACTTCCCCCCCACACACATTAAGTCTTTGAAATCCAGTGTGTGTTTTATACTTACAGCACATCTCGATGTGGACCAACTACAGTTGAAGGGCTCAGTAGCCACCTGTGGCTTGTGGATACAGTACTGGACAGCACAGACCTAAAACATTTATTCTTTTACTCATTGGACCAAGCAAGGTCTTGTTGTAGGCCTGGAAATACACGAAGTGGAATAAAGCCCAATCTCTGTTCTCAAAGCATATACAGTCCAGCTAGGGAGACTATTAATAATGGCTTATGTTGAAGATGTCAGAACAGTGCTTTGAGAGTTCAGGGGAGGAGTACTTCAGGAAGGCTTCAGAGAAGAAGCCATCTAAGCTGGGACTTGAAGGATGTGTAGAAGTTCCCCAGGTGAAAGCGGGGAAGGGCAGGCCACACAGCAGGAGCTGCTTATGCAAAGTTGCAGGGAGTCTCTGGGGAAATACAAGCAGTTCTAGTGGCTGGATGGTAGCATATGAAGTGGGAGGCGGGAGGGCAAGGAAAGATAGGGTCCTATAGGCCAGTGTCCGCAGTTTAGAATTTATCCTGTTTGTACGTGATGGGGAACGTTGAGACTTTTGAGCTGAGCGAAGTAACCGGATTCGTGTTTTTGACAAATTCTGGCAATGTGGAGGGGATGGAAATTTGAGGCAGGAGAACCCATTGGGAAGGGAAGGGGCTGTAGGCTGGATCCAGAGGGAAGGCCCATGGCAATAGTCCTGAATAAAATCTGTTTTTACAGCTTTACTGTCCAGCTCCAACTTTCTTTGATACAGTTGATGAATGGACAAACAGAAAATGGTCCATCCACACAATGGAATATTATTTGGCCACAAAAAGGAATGAAGTGCTGACACAGGCCACAGCGTGGATGAACCTTGAAAAATGGTGCTAAGGGAGCCAGTCATAGAAGATCATTTGTTGTGTGATTCCATTTCCATGAAATGTTCAGAATAGGCCCAGCCATAGAGACAGAAAGTCAGAAGACAGAAGAGTGGGGTTGGGGGAGTTCAGGGAAATGGGGGGAAGTGGTAATGGACCCAGGTTTTCTTTTTAGGGTAATGAAAATGTTCTAAAATTGATTGTCATGATGGCTGAACATACCTGCAAATTTACTAAAAGCCATTGAATTGTACATTTTATTTTTTTATTTTTATTTATTTATTTATTTATTTAGAGACAGAGTTTCACTCTGTTGCCCAGGCTAGAGTGCCGTGGCGTCAGCCTAGCTCACAGCAACCTCAAAACTCCTGGGCTCGGCCGGGCGTGGTGGCTCACGCCTGTAATCCTAGCACTCTGGGAGGCCGAGGCGGGCGGATCACTCAAGGTCAGGAGTTCGAAACTAGCCTGAGCAGAGCGAGACCTCGTCTCTACTATAAATAGAAAGAAATTAATTGCCCAACTAAAAAAAATATATACAGAAAAATTAGCCAGGCATGGTGGCGCATGCCTATAGTCCCAGCTACTCGGGAGGCTGAGGCAGAAGGATCGCTTGAGCCCAGGAGTTTGAGGTTGCTGTGAGCTAGGCTGACACCATGGCACTCTAGCCAGGGCAACAAAGTGAGACTCTGTCTCAAAAAAAAAAAGGGGCTCAAGTGATCCTCCTGCCTCAGCCTCCCGAGTAGCTGGGACTACAGGCATGCGCCACCGTGCACAGCTAATTTTTTTCTATATATTTTTAGTTGGCCAATTAATTTCTTTCTATTTTTAGTAGAGACGGGGTCTCGCTCTTGCTCAGGCTGGTCTTGAACTCCTGACTTTGAGCGATCCACCTACCTCGGCCTCCCAGAGTGCTAGGATTACAGGCGTGAGGAATTGTACATTTTAAGTGGGTGAATTGTATAGTATGCAGATTATACCTTAATAAAGCTGTTACCAAAAGGGCAGGGGATGGGGCTACACTTAATGCAACCCTGGAAGAATTCAGACACATAATCTAACAACAGAGTAAAGGCAAGCATCTCTCAACAGAGATAGGACGATGTCATTCATGTTATTGGCTCTGGAATCCTTAGTGGGTGTATCTGAGATCAAGAGCCCACAACCGTCCCAGGAGGTATCAATTTCGGGCTTGCAGTACAACTACTTGTCTTACCTGTTCCTGGGCAACGTTCGCTTTCTGCAGAACAGGTTTCCTTCCCGGCAACTGAGGCTCACCTCTGAGCCTCGCACCTGTCCTGCAAAGCCAGCTACGCTTTATTTTTAGTCCAGATTTCACCAGAACTGGGGTGGCAGGAGCACCCTAGGCCCAGGACATCTTCAGTGACAGGCGCCTTTGCACCTGGTGGCCCTGGCCACCAGAAAGAAGATCACTTTCGTGCTGCTGGACAAACAGCTGTTGACCTTCAACAGGGCCAGCCCACGGGTCTCCGGAGAACTTCTGCCCAACCATTTGCCTCCCCGGTTGTGCAGGAATAGCCCAAGGTGGGAAAAGCGGGAGCTCTCCCATCTTCTCTGGAAGCACTGCCATCTGCTGGCAACACGGCGGCACAGGGCACGTGGTGGAGTCCCCGCCCGGCCTTTCATTCCCAGACTTGGAGTCTGCTTGACAGAGCCCCAGGGGTTAATGTTTATCTCTCTCAGTTTAGTTCTTTTAGGCCAGAGTTAAAATTAGACCTGAGCTGTACATCGGGACTCCGTAAAGAAAAGCGCACGTAAGTATTGAGCCTGATGAATTTTCAAAAACCTCACACACTCATGCAGCCAGCACCAGGTCAAAACAGGATGTGTCCACCCCCTCCCCCCAGCAGCCTCCTCAATCCCCTTCCACTCACTGTTCCGCCGCCAGTAAGTCACCAGCCTGGCTCCTGAGAGTAGATGCATTTTGAATGTTTTTGTATTTTCTAAGTTGGAGCGCACAGTGTGTAACTTTTGTAATGCAAAACCCAGGCCGTTGCCAATGCTGTTCTACCCGCTGGCACAGAGACCAGCAGTCCTGAGGACGTACCTCCCCCTCCCACCTTCTCTGCTTCCTCGTAAATGCGCCTCCCCGCTGTGCAGCTGCCGCATCATTGGCATCATTGGCTTGAGAGCCTCAAAGAAAATCATTCTGGGAGATGCAGATGACATCACTGAGCACTTGGTGCTCTTTACACACACCCCCCTTCATCCCAGCAAGGAACCTATAGACCTTTACCTCCTGCTCCTAGTGCTGCGGGAGCGTGCTCAGGGTCACACGGCCGGCGCACCTCAGGTCTTGTGATTCTAAACTGATGTTGCTCCTCGCCACCCAAGCTGCACTCCAGGCGTGGGTGTGAGTCAGCACACACGGAGGCAGCAGAAGTCGTTATACTCGGGCCATCCTTTGCAAAAATCTATCTTTACACCCAGCATAGGACAGGCAAGGAGCCTGATGGGGTTGGGCCGGCAGCCCGGTGGAATCCACGTTGTTGGCCCTTTAGTCTGTTTGAATTGTTGCAGATGTCCAGACCTTTGATGCAGAAAAGTGCTCACATCAGAGGTCCACAGCATGATGCGTTTTCCCAGACTGACCACACAGTGCACCCACTCCCCAGCAACCGGCTCCATGCTCCCTCCCAAGCAGGAGGTCACCCAAGGGCAACCACTGCTCTGACGTCCAGCGCCAAAGATTAGTTTTTGTACTTTTTATAGCAATGGATTCATCGTACAGTATAAATTCTTTTGTATATGGCTTCTTCTGCTCACTTTTTTTTTTTTTTTTTTGAGAAACCAGGTCTCACTCTGTCACCCAGGCTAGAGTGCAGTGGCCTCATCACAGCTCACTGCAGCCTCAAACTTCTGGGTTCAACCGATCCTCCCATCTCAGCCTCCAAAGTAGCTAGGACTACAGGCATGTGCCACCACTCTGCTAATTTTTTTTCCTTTTTTTGTAGAGACTGGGGTCTCGCTGTTGCTCAGACTGGTGTCTAATTTTCCGGCCTCAAGTGATCCTCCTGCCTCAGCCTGCCAGAATGCTAGGATTACAGGTGTGAGCCACCTTACCCATCCAGCCATCCAAATAGTTTTCTAGAGTAGTTCTGCCAATTTGCTCTCCATCAGAGCATGAGAGAGTTCTGCTGTTCATATGCTTGCCAACACTTGATATTGCCAGATCTGCAAATTTAAGTGCTAAGTGATTCTAAAAGAAACATGAATGATTAAAATGTGAACGTTATTTTATAGTATTTCTATCAATAGGGCTCGTGAGAATTGACAGCTCCTTTGGAGCTATCATCCATTTAACAAACATTTACATTGAGCACCTACTATGTGCTGAGACCCCAAACGAGATTTTAAGCAGCTAACTTCTCATCGGAAACCATGGGAGCCGGAAGGCAGTAGGATGACATGCTTAATGTACTGAAAGAAAAATAGGGTGACCCCTACATTGCAGTATTGGTGTTTGGGTTAAAGGAACTGTGAATTCAGTGTCTGTCCACAGTGGTTCCCTGAAGACACCGTTAAGGAGCATGCGGTATAGCTGAAGATTGTCTTTGAGTTCTTGTGTGTCTGTTTATGTTATTTAACCTCCCTTATGTGTGTCAACTGAGGCAGTTCGCCATTGTCATGGCCACAGGTGAACCACCAGCCTGCCTATATTCATCTGGAGGTTTAACCAAAAAAAAAGCAAATATTGCCAGGCGCGGTGGCTCACGCCTGTAATCCTAGCACTCTGGGAGGCCGAGGCAGGAGGATTGCTCAAGGTCAGGGGTTCGAGACCAGCCTGAGCAAGAGTGAGACCCCGTCTCTACTAAAAATAGAAAAAAATTAGCTGGACAACTAAAAATATATATAGAAAAAATTAGCCTGGCGTGGTGGCGCATGCCTGTAGTCCCAGCTACTTGCGAGGCTGAGGCAGGAGGATTGCTTGAGCCCAGGAATTTGAGATCAGCCTGAGCCACATAGTGAGACCCCACCTCTGCAAAAATATTTTAAAAATTAGCCAGCGTGGTGGCGTGTGCCTGTAGTCCCAGTTGCTCGGGAGGCTGAGGTAGGAGGATCACTTGAGCCCAGGAGTTGGAGGCTGCAGTGAGCTACAATGGTGCCATTGCACTCCGGCCTGGTGACAAAGTAAGACCATGTCTTTATTAAAAATATATATATATTTATTTATTTTTGTTGAAGGAAAGAATGAAGAAGTGGGTCCAGGCACGGTGCCAGGTGCTGGGAAACATGTTGGCATCTCTGCGGTCGGCCTGCAGCCCCGTCAGGAAGGCCTGACTCTCCACCTCCGTGCACTGTTGCAGCCTGGGCTGACTTATAGCTCCACTTTCCTAAATCCCCAGGGAAACACACCCTGTGCGCCCAGGAGCTGCCAGTACCAACTGTGACATTTCCCTGCCTGCCGCCTTCCTGCCCTGCCCTGCCCGCTGGCTGACATGGTCCTTATACCCGTGAACCCAGCTCCACCAGCTCTGCACCCAGGGGCAAGCGACTTAACCTCTCTGAGCCTTGGTTGACCGTTTATAAAATGAAGACAATAACTGCGTCATAGGCTTATTGCAAGGATTCAATATGTAGTAATGAGCGGAAAGCCTTTAGCCCTCCGGTTCCTTCTCAGCATCCTGTGGCTCAGGCGGAGCAAGGGTGGATCCTTCTCCGCCATACCAGACGAAGTTCTTGGGCGTAAGCAACAAAAGCCAGTTCTGCAGAAAAGAAGTCTCTTGTGAGGACTTTGGGTAGCCCGGAGTCGCTATGGGGAGGGCTGGAGAATCAGGCCTGGCTTCACAGCCAGCTGCTGGCATTGGCCAGTCACCCAGGCTGGAGCACAGTGGCGCGATGACTGGTTACTGTTGTGGTTCAGACCTTGTTTGAGTTCAGATGTGATTACGGATTGGCCCTTTTCTGTCTTGACCCATTGTGGGGCACAGTGGCCTTGCCCAGTGGTGTTGTTCTGTGGAATTGTTCGTGGTCTACACCGAGGCCAGCTCTAAGCACACCGAGGCCGACGGTGCCTGGCCAGGCCCCGCCGCCAGGGGCTGCTTTTCTTGCCCACTGGCACCCTCTTTTAGCCAAGGGTGGGCGACGTCAGCACCCAGAACACTCACCAATGATGTCCAGATCGTCATCCGTGCCGAAAGGTCGCTGGTCCAGAGAGTGCACCTGCGGCTGGACTGGGGTCCCTCTGCCATGCTCTTTTTGCTGCATGCTGTTGTCGAGCCCTCCGATGGGACAGTAGCTGCACTGGAGCATTTAAGACCCTGGGGAGAGCACACGAGCCTCCTGCTACACAGGCAGTCATCAGAAATAAAACTGGTTCTTGGTTCTGACACTCGATGCCTAGCGTGCCAAACCCAGGCCGTGAAAACATGCTCCACAGTCCAGCTGGACTTTCTTTTTCTAGAAAGTCAGAAGGCCTTTTTTTTTTTTAAGTCCAGTCATGGACTGTTCTACTTGACCCCTAGTGTTTACATGGTATTAATAATAGTTACACAGGTGCAGCAAGAAGGGTTTGCTCTGGGGTAAATTCCCTCTCGGTCAGCCAAGAAGAAATTCATGATCACCCACGAGGACTCAGCGAAGGAATTTACATCTAACCTGGCTTGTTGGGCTTCCGGAGCAGAGTGTGTTCTTCACGACGTCTGCAGGGGTCAGAGACGAGTTTTAGACCACCTTTGCCAGACACATCATCCCCACGGTGGGACTCGTGGCTGGCACAGTGCGCTAGAAGAGGGCGTCTGTCGGTGAGCCCCGGGGGGCCTGTGCGAACCTCCTTTCAGAGGTTTCTAGGTGTTTTTTCAGGGAAACATGATCCGCTGGTGGAGTGGTCATTTCAAACACCTGAAAGTCTGTAACTGTCACCCTGAGTACCCAGGATAGCGTGTTGGTGGCAGGTGGTATAAGCCTGGTTGATGTCCACCTGCAAAGTCTCCAACACCCACTAGGGTGGCCGTAACCAAAAATACAGACAATAACAAGTGTTTGCGGGACATCGAGAGACCGGAGCCCTTACCCACGGCTGGTGGGAATGCACAACAGCGCAGCCCCTGCCAGCACTGGCCTGGCACTTGGCATATATTATTTCTACCCCCGCCTCTCCGTTTTATTTCCCCATTTAGCAGGGGGAGGAGCTGAGGCTCAGAGAGGTTAAGTCACTTGCTCAAGGTCACACAGCTGGTGAGAAGGATTTGCTTCTCCACCTGCATAAATCCAAAGCAGACAGGCTTTCCACTGTCCAGGTGTCGTCTCCTTTCCAGGTCTTCTGTGAGAAAGCCAGGCGAGGTTGGCCCTTAGCCGACCGGTCCCGGAGCGGGGCTCATGCTGTGTGCCGTGTGCCAGGAACATGGGATCACAGTGCTGGCTGGGCCGGGACTCAGGGCTCCAAGTGCTAGGTCAGGGCCTTCCCTGCACACCTCCCACGGAGACAAGCAGGCGCCATGCTCTTGCCCCGGACCTGAGTGTGGCAGAGCCCACGAGGCCTCCTGGTCCTATAGCAGGTGCAGGCCACGTACTTAAACCCTGTTCCACAGTGCCACAGTAACAGTGGCCCCAGCTCAGGCGGGCAGCAGAGCAAGGTTCAGCGAGGGCATCATCACTCAGAGGGCAGGACACGTGGGACTCAGGACAGACTGTGCCTTTCACCACCTGACTCTGCCCCATCAGCAACTGCAGCACTGGGGCGTGGGGCGGGGCATGTGGCCGTGCCAGAAGTGAGCTTAGCTCTTCAGATTCTTTTCCCTACATGCTCTTTTCTTGAAACCTCTGTCTTCCTAACTCTAAGAAACCTGTCTTCTAGAGACTTCCAAGGAGGGGCTGCCTCTCCATCACTCACCTGGGCACTTCTAGGAAAGGGTCATGGGTCTTACACAACCAAAGGGCTAGAATGAAAAGGCAGCCCGTTCCCTATTCAAACGTTCATCAAACATTAATCGAGCACCTTGTCTGGGCGAGGCCGGGCTCTCGGAAGCATGCCCGCTCGACCACGTTCTTTGGCGTCCTAGCAACTAGGAACTCTGATCTGAGCTCCGGCCAGGACAGGGCCATTCCTCCCTGACCACTGTGACTCGCCGCCTCCCCGAGCCTCTGAGGACCTGTCCGTGTATTTCTTGGGGCCACCAGAAGCACCCACTTGTCCCCAGGCCGCACCGACCCTGCCGGGGCAGGATGAGCTTCTCGCTCACGTTCAAGGAGCTGGCCAACATCGCCATCCCGCAGTGCGGGGTGGTCAACTTCAAGGCGCTGCACCTGCTGCTGCAGGGCATGCTGGAGCACATCCAGATGGGCGAGCTCAAGAAGGTCCTCTCGGGGGACGAGGACTTCCTCCAGACCTCGCAGGTCCTGACGGTGCCCAGGGAGGGGGATGCCCAGCCCATCCTCAACCCCATGAAAAGGCTCAGCAATGTCTTCGACCACGTGGTGAGCCGTGTGGACAGGATGGAGACCCAGCTGGCTGCGCTGCAGGACCTGCCCACCACCTCCCAGCTGCTGGAGGCCAGCCAGGGCACCGGCCGGCCCGCCCAGGACCTGTGGAATCTCATCAAGCTCCGGAAGATGGTGGAGGGCAATGAGGAAGCCACGGCAAAGGTAACCCCAGCCCCAGGCCTGCTCTGCCCCTCTGCCCTGTCCCTGGGCAGCCTGTCCCCACTCCCCTGTGATGGGCCCTCCCCTTACAGTGGGGGAGGGATGGGGCTTTGGCGTCAGGCTAAACCGATACTCCAGGCTTGCCGCCTTCGTCAAGTATTTTTTTTTTTGAGACAGAGTCTTGCTCTGTCATCCTGACTAGACTAGAGTGCCATGGCATCATCAAAGCTCGCTACAGCCTCAAACTCCTGGGCTCAAGTGATCCTCCTGCCTCAGCCTCCTGAGTAGCTGGG
This sequence comes from Lepilemur ruficaudatus, assembly GCA_963574885.1. Lineage (NCBI taxonomy): Eukaryota > Metazoa > Chordata > Mammalia > Primates > Lepilemuridae > Lepilemur > Lepilemur ruficaudatus. The sequence continues at coordinate 20,224 of CAUYRT010071983.1, forward strand.
ACTACAGGCGCCCACCACTGCACCTGGCTAATTTTTCTATTTTTAGTAGAGATGGGGTCTCACTATGTTGCTCAGGCTGGTGTCAAACTACTGGTCTCAAACAATCCTCCAGCCTCAGCCTCCCACAGTGCTAGGGTTACAGGCGTGGGCCACGGTGCCCGGCCAGGCACTCTCTCTCCTCTTTGACGCCGCCTCCCTCCTTGCATCTTCTCTCTCTGACTCTGACCGGCCCATCTCCCTCCTAAAAGGACGCTTGTAATTACAGATCATCTCCCCACCACGACATCCTGAATTTAACCACATCTGCAAAGTCCCCTTTGCCATGGAGGGCAACACAGTCACAGGTTCCAGGGTTTAGGAGGTGGACATCTTTGCGATGGAGCCCCTTGGATTCCTTGTCCCAGGCACTTAGTTTGGCAGGGGGGAAATTGCCGCGCCCCTGGTGAAACAGGCAGCGTGAAGATGGAGGCTGGGCGGAGAGGAAGGAGTGAGATTTGCCAAGTGCTCGGGGCTGGGTCCAGCCGGTCTGGGCTGAGAGTGCCGCCAGGGTAGGGGCTGGGTCGGGGCAGGGAGGCTGCTCCCCAGGTCCCCACCACCATCCAGACAGCCCAGCACCCAAGGGAGGGAGGGAGGTTTCCTGGGGGGCAGTTTCCCAGCCTCACCTCTGCTCTCTGCCTCAGTGGGTGCCTGACCACGCCTTTGCTGCTTACAAAGCCCCAGACTGGACAGCGGGGGGTGGGGGGGAGCTCCCCGCCCACCCCGCCAGCTCCCCTGGAAGGTGCCTGCTCATCCACCTTGTGTCCTTGGAATCACTCCCTTCAGCGAGAGCAAGAGGTTCATGCTACAGGGCTCTTAGAAACACTTTTCTACGAAACGTGTTCAGAACACACAAAAAAGCGCAGAAACCGTGCAGCTCTGTGAGTTTCCATGGTGCACACCTGTATCACCAGTGAGCAGCTCTGGAAAAAGCCATCCCCAGCGTCCCAGTGCTCCTCCCAGGCACCACTTTGGCAGGGATGTAAAAACCAGAATGGGACATAACCCTGCCCCCAGGGAGGCTGACGTCTGGAGGGGTCTGGGTTGAGCCGTGGAAAAAAATAGGTGATTCTGGCCGTGACACTGCCTTGTCCTGAGCACATGGCTTTGCCTGTCTAAGCCTCAGCCTCCCCCTCTGCCAAACGGGCACACAGTCCACTCAGGTGGCCCTGAGGATAAAATGAGAGGCTGTGGGTGGAGAAAGTGCTCTGCAGACACGAAGCACCAGGCCCCAGAACTCTATACCCAGCCCGCCCTGTTTCTTACCTCTAGCCGACGTCTGTCCGTGTCCACCCCGTGCCTCTGGTTCATTGGACTCACGGGAGTCGGGGCTCAGATCGGGGTCTTAGTTTGCTAGGCCCGGTAGGTGGGGACAGGCCGCCGAGCTCGGCGTCCATCCAGCTTGTGCCTGCCCTCCGGTACCTGGAGGTGGCGTGTCCTAGATCCTCCTTGAGCCAAACTGTGTCCTCGGGCATCTAGCTGCATCCCCCTGGGAGTCAGGGTTATTTGGAAAAGCTGATCTCTGCCCGGGCTTCCTACCCCCATCTCTTCACAGTCCCCCTCCCCCGGCTTCACCTGTACTTCCTCGCTCCGCCCCCCTGCACCAGGCACTCACCGTTATCATCCCTCCTTTGTAGAGGAGGAAACAAAGGCACAGGGAGGTTAAGAAACCCACTCAAGGTCACGGTGTTAGAGAGGGGGAGTCAGCAGACGCCTGGGCAGAGTGGACAGTGACCACCTGGCTTAGGGCAGTGAGCGTCCCAGCCACTTACCGCCTGGAACGGGAGGTGCGATGCTGGTTGAGGATGGCGTCCTCCTCCTGGGATTGCTGGGAGAATTAGAACCACGTGAGGCCGTGCGTGGGGCGTGCTTAGCGCAGAGCTCAGCACACTTGAGGTGCCCGATCTGGGGTCACCGCGACTGTTATTCAGAAATTTGACCTGAGCAGGGAAACCGAGGTGGATTGTGATCTCGGCAACAGCAGGCGTCGCCCAGAGCCCTGCAGGGACACGGGGGTCTGAGCTCAGGGTCTGTGGGGCGAGGAGGAGCCCCGTCTGGCCGCGGCGGCGCAAGAGAGGCAAAGCAGCAAAGCGGACGAGCCGCAGTCACCGTGCGACGTGGGAGAAGGCAGACAGCAGAGACCACACGTTGCACGATGCCATTCATACGAAACGTCCGGAATAGTCGGCCCTACGTAGAGACAGAAAGTGGCTCAGTGGTTCCCAGGGGCTCGGGAAGACGGGAGTGGGACGTGCCTGCTGACGGGGAGGGGTTTCCCTTTGCGGGGATAAAATGTCTTGGAACTAGATAGTGACGTATAAGCTAAATACCATGGAACTGTACACGTTAATATTGTTATGTGTAGTTTACCACAAAAAAACAGAAATTGGCAGAGTTAGTTAGAAAAAAAAGCCATAGCGGGGTGTGGTGACTCACACCTGTAGTCCCAGCTACTCAGGAGTCTGAGGCAGGAGGATGCTTGAGCCCAGGCTCAACCGGAGGCTGCAGTGAGCTATGATGACACCACTGTACTCTAGCTCAGGGGACAGAGCAAGACACCATCTCAAAGACCACCCTAAGCCAGGTGGTCACTGTCCACTCTGCCCAGGCGTCTGCTGACTCCCCCTTTCTAACACCGTGACCTTGAGTGGGTTTCTTAACCTCCCTGTGCCTTTGTTTCCTCCTCTACAAAGGAGGAAAAAAAAAAGCCACCAAGCAAAAAACTTACACCCAAAACCCCAAACATGATCTGACTGCTATATGCTGCCTGCAAGAGACACACTTTAGATTCAAAGATACAAGTAGGTTGAAAGTAAAAGGATATCAGTGTATCAGGTGATGCACATTTAAAAAGAAAAAAGAAAAACGGAAAGTGAAAGGATACAAAAAGATGTTCCATGCAAGCAGTAACCAGAAGAGACGGGAGTCTGTCAGACAGGACAAAACTGTTACTAGAGACCAGGTTGCTGCGGTGGCCGGAGGCAGGTCACGGAGGACCTTGCAGGCAGCACAGGTGGACGCCAGTGCCCAGGGTGCCCGCTCTGCAGGGGCAGCCGGCCCCCACGGGTGAAGGCTGCGAGAATGTGTCAGCGCTCCAAGCAGCTCAGCAGGGCACCTGCCCAGCTCATGAAAGGGGCCAAAGGAGCTCGGGGACAGGTTCAGACCTGGCTATGCCGCACAGCCCTCTGAGGACTGTTTCTGCCGCGGAGGAATGTCCCCGCCGTTAAGAGAATGTTGCTTTGTCCCGGCCTCTGACGGAAGTTGCCCAGGGTTACCACAATGACCTGGTGATGGGTTGCCATGGCAGCTGGTTCTAGAGCGGTGCCGGCTGCTTAGCCAGCTGTCTGCACCCACCCACCAGTGAGGCTGGCGGCCCACACGCCGTGTCTTTGCCGGGGTCGCCTGGCGAGCGTGTGTTTTAGAACACCGCGGCCGGGAGTGCCGTGTGCCTCGTTCAGGCCTTGGTTTTTCCCATCCGTAATGACAACCGCTTGCGGCTGGCATCACAGCAGCAAACGAGGGACGATGTCAGCTGTTGGTTTTTAGGGTTGTTCCGGCCAACCCTGTTTCCATAAAGTGGTGCGTCCCAGTCTTAGGGGATTTTAACAACCTGTTGTTGCCTTTTTGATTTCAAAACTCTCTCCCCATTCTACTCCCCCCCGACAACATCAAAACACCTGCTGTATACTGCACACATTAAAAGGACTTTGCATTTCAATTGGGTTTGGGGTATTTTGTAACATTGCTTAAAGGTGTTGAAGACACTCTGGGGCTCCGGGGCATCAAGGCTGAAGTTCCTGCAATAACAGTAATAACGATGGTATTGCCCCTCGCAGAGAGCTGCGAAGCGCATGCGTTCCTCGTTTCCATGGCAGGGACGTGTTGTTAGCGTTCCCATTTTCCAAAGCTCCGAAGGTGGCTGTGTGACCAGTCCAGCTGATGGTCTGTCGGGGTGTTTGCTTTGGGCCCCCTTAAGGCCTTGTAAGCTCTGGGCTGCAGCCCAAGCCTGCGTTCTTGAAGGCCTCTTGAGATACAGAGAGCGAGCGCAAGTTTGGACAGGCCCAGCTCCCCGTGCCTGCACAGGGCTGCTATACCAGCGGTCCGCAACATTTTTGGCACCAGGGAGCAGTTTCATGGAAGACAATTTTTCCATGGACCGGGGTGGTGGGGGGTGGGGTGGGGAGGTTGGATGGTTCAGGATGATTCAAGCGCATTGCATTTATGGTGCAGTCAAACCTCTCAGCTAATGAATGACAACCTCAATCTGTAGCCCAGCCCCAGCATCACCGCCTCAGCTCTGCCTCAGATGGACAGGCATTGGATTCTCATGAGGAGCCGCCACCTGGAGCCCTCCATGCGCAGTTTACGGCAGGGTTCGCGCTCATGGGAACCTAATGATCTGACAGGAGGCAGATGCGGGCCCCACACGGCCATGCGGGCGGTGGGGAACAGCTGGTGTCTAATTCCACTACGGTCAGAGTATGCATTTTGTATAACGTCAGTCCCTTTAAAATTTACTGGGGCTAGTTTTATAGCCTACCGCGTCCTCTGCCCTGGAGAGAGCTCTCTGTGCGTTTGAGAAGAGCGTGGTTCCGCCGCTGCTGACTGTGTGTTCTAGAGATACCTGTCCAGTCCAGTCGGCTTACAGGTCGCTCACGTCTCTGCTTCCTTGCTGATCTCTTGTCTGGTTGTTCTAGTCACTGTTGAAAATGGTCCCCAGCGATTCTTGTTGGATTGTCCATTTTCCCTTTCCTGCTCTGTCAGTTTGCCCTTCTCGTATGTTGGGCTCCACAGATAAGTGCGTGTGTTTATAATTATATCTTCCTGATAGACGGACCCTCTGAGTGGAAAAAACAAACTCGGTTTCTCCCACAATCCTCTCACAACACGCTCCTGCCACCCATGTGCGGGGGTCTCTCCACCCCGGCAAGCGAGCCACCGACTCTGCACGGCTGTCAGCTGGCCCCGTCCTCCTGTCCAGCTCTGTTCCGACACTGCAGGGAGCGGGCAACGGGGTCCCTTCTAGAGGCACAGAGAAGCCAGTACCCGGGCGCTGGTTTTTGACTGGCAAGGAGACGGGAGGCAATGCTCAAATCTGACTCCCTGATCTGGGCTTCGGAGCAGGTTTTATGGGTCAGGGTGGCCAGGCCGTCGGCATGCGGAAGTGCGGGCGGGGCCGCCTCTAACTGAGAAGACTTCAGTCAAGACGATTTATGGCCAGGCATGGAAAGGGATCTCACCATCAGACATTCTAGACAACTGACGCTTCGCTTTTGGAAGTACTCCAGCGTTCAGGTTCTGGCCACATCCCGATCTTTTGGTTCCATCGGGGCAGGGGTGGGGGTGGCGGTGGGTGGTGAGACTTTAGTTTTGGGTGTTATTGGAGGTTGAAGTCTCCTCTGCGCATGCTCCAGCCGCATGACTTGCACCTCCTTGACTCTGTGTCTGTAAAATAACCTGCTGTCCTGTTATCACCAGGACAGGGCCAGTTAGAACTGGTCTGGTGGGTCACACTGCTTTCCTGGAGATAGTGTCAGATCGCACAGATTTAGGACTCAGTCCCACAAAACTGAAGGCTACTTCTGATGCCAATCACAAGGCCCAGGTTATTTGGCTGTGTTTCTCACCATTCAGCTATAAATTGAGGTTCCCAAAGCCCCCTCCTTGGGTTCACGGAGGTAGAATGGCCCACAGCACTCAGGGAAATGCTAACTTATATTTAATGGTTTATTGCAAAGGATATTTTACAGGATACAAACAGGCCAGGTGCGGTGGCTCACGCCTGTAATCCTAGCATTCTGGGAGGCTGCGGAGGGAGGATCATTTGAGCTCAGGAGTTTGAGACCAGCCTGAGCAAGAGCAAGACCCCATCTCTACTAAAAAAAAAAATAGAAAGAAATTAGCTGGACAACTAAAAAAATATATATATATATATAAAAAATTAGATGGGCACAGTGGCACATGCCTGTAGTCCCAGCTTCTCGGGAGGCTGAGGCAGGAGGATTGCTTGAGTCAGGAGTTTAAGGTTGCTGTGAGCTAGGCTGACACCACAGCACTCTAAATAAAGGATACAAACAGCCAGATGAAAAGATTCAGAGGATGAGGTCTGGAGGGTCCCAAGCATGCAGGAGCTTCTGTCCCCATGGAGTGGGAGTATGCCACTCAGCCAGCATGTGGACGTGTTCTTGTTCACCTTCCTGGAAGCCCTCATGTGCTCAGCTATTCACAAGCTTATCCAGCCTTTACCCTTTGAGGCTTTTATGGAGGCTGCATTATGTAGGCACCATTGATTAAATCATTGGCCATTGGTGATCAATTTAACATTCAGCCCCTCTTCCCTCCCCAGAGGTTGGGGGTGGGCTGAAAAATCTCAGCCCTCTAATGATGCCTTTGTCTTTCCCATGACCAGCCCCATCCTGAAGCTACTACCTAGGGGCAGCCAGCCATAGGTCAACTCATTAGCAACAAATAGACTCTTACACTTTGGAATTCCAAGAATTTTAGGAATTGTATGTCAGAACGTCTCTATTAAAAAATAAATAAATAAAATATATCTCTCATAGACAGCATGTACTTGGATCATGATTTCTTTTTTTTTTCTTCCCTTTTCTTTTTCTTTTTTTTTTTTTTTGAGACAGAGTCTCACTCTGTTGCCCAGGCTAGAGTGCTGTGGCATCAGCCTAGCTCACAGCAACCTCAACCTCCTGGGCTCAGGCGATCCTCCTGCCTCAGCCTCCCGAGTGGATGGGACTACAGACATGCACCACCATGCCCGGCTAATTTTTTCCATATATATTTTAGTTGGCCAATTAATTTCTTTCTATTTTTAGTAGAGATGGAGTCTCGCTCTTGCTCAGGCTGGTTTTGAACTCCTGACCTTGAGCAATCCTCCCGCCTTGGCCTCCCAGAGTGCTAGGATTATAGGCATGAGCCACCACGCCGGCCAGATCATGATTTCTTATTCATTCTGCCAATCTCTGCCTTTTAACTGAAAGTTTAATCCATTTACATTTAATGTAATTATTTTTTAAAAATTATTTTATAATGGAGATGGGGTCTTGCTATGTTGCCCAGGCTGGTTTTGAACTCCTGGCCTCAAGCAATCCTCCTGCCTCAGTCTCCCAAAGTGCTGGAATTCATTACTGATAGAGTGACTTCTGCTATTTTGCTATGTGTTATTTTTGTTAACTGAATGTCTAACTGTGTACTTGGCCCTTTATACACATTATCATATTTTTTAATACTCATTTTATGGTTGATGAATCTGAAACCTAGAAGGATGCAGTAACAGCCCCAGCAAGTGGTAGAGCTGAACTATGAGCCCAGCATTGCAACCAACAGCTCTTGCTTGGAAGTTTCCTCACTGGTCCCTTGACTTCCCCTCTTGCTCCCTCAGAGTCAATCTCCACATGTAGCCTGAGAGATCCTTTAACAATGCAAATCCAGTCATGTCTCCCCTGCTTCCGAGCCTCCAAGGGCTCCCACCCGGGGACAGGCTATGCTTCTTCCCTCCATAGTTACCCTGGTTGACATATATCATGCAGGAAAGGACATGAGATGCTTCGTGATGAGTGACCACTGGTTACTGAGTAGATTCAAATGCAGAATTGCCTCTTTCCCACCCAGGCCACTTGGAACTCAGAGCACTGTTGACTTCAGTATCATTTGCTGGCCTCTTTGCACATTCCAGCCCATGCCTTGAGAGAGCCAAGGGGACCGCTTGGTGTGGCTTGCCTTCTCCCCGAGCCACACCCAACTTCACATTTTCTCCTCCTCTCCCCCTCTTCAGTCAATGCAGACCCTGCAGGATTTGCTCACCGATCTTCACGCTCTCCAGGTTACCACCGAAACCCTCAGGCAGGATGTGGACAGGCTGAAGGACATGTACGAAAAGGTAGACCCTCCCCTGCACCTTCCATGCTAGCCATGCTGCTCAGCCCTCTGGTGGTTGGGGTGACAAGGAAAATCTGGAAAGCTTATTCTCAAAGAATGCAGCTGTGAGGGCAGAGAAGGGGGCTGATGTGGCCCAGCCACTTGGCCTAGTCCACTGAGCTCTCTGTGACACCTCCATGCTCCGTGCCCCACTGTGTTAAGATATCAGTTAAAAGTGATAGAAATCAAATTGATCCTGGCTCAGGAAAAATAAGGGATTTATTGTCTCATTTACTGAAAGTCCAGGGATGCCTTCAGGTACAGCCAGATCTAGGCGCTCATACGGCATTGACCTCTCTCTGGGTTGGCTTCATTCTCAGGCAGGTACTCCCCAAGTCTTAGCAACTCCAGGGTTACATTCCACCAACTGAGCAGAAAGAACACCTCTTCCTCTTCAAGAAAGCTCTGTCCACACTGAAAAGTGGAATAAACTTAGTACAGACATACGTTCTATCTCCTGTAGCCACAAATCATTAAGCTAAGCATGTTCTAACACCCTACCATGACATGTAAGGAGAGTCCACAGCTGATTTGGTTATTACGGCAACTGTGAGAACTTTAGTCCTGGGCTGAGCAGCTCCCATCTAAGCAGAAAGGGAGCTGTTAGGAAGCTGCATCATGAAATACTAAAAAGGATCCCCTAGACAAGAGAAATCTGTTTGAGAAACAATGCCTTCTTGGCCCATTTCTTGGAGTTGCTTTTTTCTCAGAGACAGTTTCTTGATTTGTTGCCCAGGCTGGAGTACAGTGGCCTGATTATAGTTCACTGTAACGTCAAAGTCATGGGCTCAAATGACCCTCCTGCCTCAGCCTCTGAGTAGCTGGGACTGTAGGCATGTGCCGCCACCACACCTAGCTAATTTTTCTTTTTTTTTCTTTTAAATTTTATAAAAAGAGATAGAGTCTCGCTCTTGCTCGAGCTCGAACTCCTGAGCTCAAGAAATCTTCCTACCTTGGCCTCCCAGAGTGCTAGGATTACAGGTGTGAGCCACCATGCCCGGCCACCTGGCTAATTTTTTTTTCATTTTTTTTTTTTTAGAGCCAGGGCCCTGCTGTGTTGCCTGGGCTGATCTTGAACTCCTGGGCTCACAAGATCCTCATACCTCTACCTCCCAAGTAGCTGGGACTACAGGCATGAGCCCAGCTCTTGGAGATTCTTAATGTGCTTTTCTCCATTCAAGGCTCTGAGAAGTCCTGCAATATAGAAATGTGTTGAATGCTTTTTATTTTTTTTATTTTTTTAAAATTTTAAATATTTTTTTTAGAATATGAAGGGAGCAGTGAGGAGAGGGGCTCAATTTCCTTTCTTTTCTTTTCTTTTTTTTTTTTTTGAGACAGAGTTCCACTCTTTCACCCCAGCTAGAGTGCAGTGGCATCATTGTATCTCAATGCAACCTCAAACTCCTGGGCTCAAGTGATCCTCCTGCCTCAGTCTCCAGAGTAGCTGGGACTACAGGCTTATGTCACCATGCCCAGCTAAGTTTTCTATTTTTAGTACAGACAGGGTCTCACTCTTGCTCAGGCTGGTCTTGAACTCCTGAGTTTAAATCGTCTTCCCGCCTGGGCCTCCCAGAGTCCTAGAATTACAGGCGAGAGCTACCGCACCGGCCTGTTGAATGCTTTTTAGCTCAGCCTTTCCCAAACTTATTTGCCCTTGGAACCCTTTCCTATCCCATTCCCACTCCCTGGGAAACCTGGCTGTGGAATCCGTTCTTCTTTCTCAAGCTCTCAGTCAGCTAAAGTAGTGGGAAGAGGCAGGGCTACGACCGGAATCTGCACCCCTGGCCCACAGCCCCGGCTCGTTTGACAGATACATCCGGAAAGAATAGACATCTTCTCCGATGACTTGAGAGCGCAGAACAGGAAGATGAGCATGCTGCAGCGGGACATGGTGAGGACCACAGCCCCGTCCTCCCGCCTGGCCCCCCGATCTCAACGTCCTTGGCGCTGGGGGTGGGGACGGGTGAGGAGAACACAGGCTGGAAAGGTTTCTTTGCAAGCGTGGGGGTCAGTGTGGACGGGGAGCCCCCGAGGGCATTGTACCCTCCAAGCTCACGCCTCCTCCCCCCGCCACCCTGCAGATTTCTCTCCAAAACAAGTTGGGAGCCATCCCCAAAACCGAGGACATGGTGCTCTGGAGCGGGCTCCACGAGGCCATGTTCACCTCAGTGAGTGAAGGTGGAAGAGGAGGAGAAGCAGAGGGTCTGGGAAGGTGGCAGGAAGGCGGGGGGCGGGGAGCAGGCAGGTGACTGCGCGTGGCCAGGGGATGGGAAGTCAGCCCGGCACTCTCAGCCCCTTTCTCTGCAGGAAGCTGATCCGCTCCTGCTGGAACCGTCCAGTCTGCGGCAGACCACAGGGCAGCTCCCAGACGCTGCCCTGGCACAGACCCCCAAGTACCTCGAAGCTGCTCATGCCACCCAGTTCTCAGAGGCCACCCAAAGCCCCCAACTCCTGCAGACTGCCTGGTATTACGAGGTCCCAGGGCTCCTGCCGGAGGAGGAGTCTCCCCAGAAAGTTTCGGTCAGCAATGCCCAGAAGTCAGGCCAGCATCTGGCCCTCAGGCCTGGGCTTGTGTCCCAGCTTGGGTCTGCACCTGAGCCCATACCTGGGCCCGCACCTGAGCCCGCACCTGGGCCCGCACCTGGGCCCGCACCTGAGCCCATACCTGGGCCCGTACCTGGGCCCGCACCTGAGCCTGTACCTGGGCCCACACTTGGGCCCGCACCTGGGCCTGTACCTAGGCCCGCACCTAAGCCCGTACCTGGGCCCGTATCTGGGCCCGCACCTGAGCCCGTACCTGGGCCCGTATCCGGGCCGGTACCTGGGCCTGTACCTGGGCCTGCACCGGGGCTGGAGTCTGAGCCCATGTCCCCACTGGGGCCTGTGGTGGGGCCCAGTGTGACACCTGGGTTCGTGACAGCGCCTTGGCCTGCCCCAGGTGCCCAGCTTCCTATGCCACCAGGAGTCTGGCCTGTTCTCGAAGGTGGCCCCAGGGCTGGCACACAGACTTTCTGGGGCTTGCGCCTCCTGTGTCCCGCTCAGCCCCAGCCCTCCAGGGCCCCACCGCCCACCACAGAGTCAGGCTCAGCATGGCCTCATCCACTGCAGCCACTCCAGCCTCACGGGGCAGACACCCACCAGCTCCCGGCTGTCGAGGTACCGGGGGAGGAAACTGACGCCTCCTTCCGGAGACTGTCTCAGGATGGGGTCCCCGAGGATGGAGCCAAAAAGGATAGGAAGGCAAAGGACAGAGCCCGCAAAGATGCGGCCCCGAAGGACAGGGCCCCCAAGGATGGGGCCCCTGGGGAAGCACAGCCTAAGGGTCCCCAGTCTGCCATTCAGCGGATAAGAACCGCGACAGCCTTTGCCGCTGCTGCAACCTACGCAGCTGTCGCCCGCTCAGCAGCCCGGGCAGCCAAGCTCGCTGCCAAGGCGGTCAAGGATGCCCCTGCCACTAAACTGGCTACCATAGCAACAGCCATGGCCAAATCTGGGCCCTTGGGGACCTCTGCAGATGTCCTGGGTGCAGGGTCTTCCCGCGGGGCCCTCGTTGATGACAGGCAGGAGCTGGAGGAAGAGCTGGAAGACATGTGGACAGACTACGAAATGCTGTCTCCGCCCTACTACGCTTTCACCGCTCCTGACGTTGCCCTGTCCCAGGCCATGCTGGCGGCCATGCTGGCAGCCAAGGAGGCCACGACCCCTGAGGACAAGAAGAAAGCCGTCAAGGACACAATGAGCTACATAGCCCACATTCCTATTCAACACGACTCCATGAAAGAGGAGTTTGCCCAGCTGTCAGCCAGCCTGAACCAGCGCCTGACTTACCTAGGTAGGCCTGCTCTGTCCCCGAGAGGGTCAGCGGGGCTCAGGTCCTCTCTCTGGCCTTCGAGAAGCACCTCCTGCCCTTCCTTTGGCTCCCCCAACAAAATCTACATTCAATCGTTAGCCAATAATTCCTTTGGCATAAGCATGTGACCTTTTACTAGTCTATTCTGTTATATTGGATGTACAGTGGAATTTTATCTTAGGGGAGAGAGGCTGTTAGGGCCTAAAGTTGGCACTTGAGAAAAATCACATCTCAAAATTACCCTTGAAAACTCCTTTGCGATAGCCCATAGAATCATGCTGCACGGGGATATGCTAAATTCAGCTCAGCTGGTGTGTCCAACAGCACCAAACAAACCCTGGATTTTGTGGGCATCTTGGGATTAGGGGCAACAGCCAAGCAAAAATACGTGTCCTTAAAGACCACAGTCACATTCTGGGCCACCATGGGACCAGCCAATTTCTGCTCCAATGTCATGCCCCTCGGGCCTTCTTTCTGCACGAGTGGTTCCGGAGGGCCTGGGAGAGCAGACTGCCGCGCCCCACCCAGAGTTTCTGACCTGGTGGATCTGGGTGGGGCCCCAGAATTTTTGTTGCTAACCTGTTCTCAGATAATGCTGACTGATGCTGTAGACCCAGCTACTCGGGAGACTGAGGCAGGAGGATCACTTGAGCCCAGGAGTTTGAAATTGCAGTGGGCTATGATGACGCCACAGCACTCTAGCCCTGGCAACAGAGCAAGAACCTGTCTCAAAAAAACCTTTTTTTTCCTAAAATTTTTTAGAAACTTGAAAATCACTTCCCAGGCCCCCGAGGCCACTGTGTATTTCTGTTGGGTGGTGCTGCCGCACCCACTTTGTGACAGAAGCAGCCGGAGCTCAGGCCATCGTCTCGCTCCATGGCTGCCCCCAGCAGAGAACCCCTCCTTTGCTTTCAGCCAACATGGGAGGCACTTCCGGGCTCAGGACCACAGTGGACATGTTGCAGGAAAAGATTGGCAACCTCCAGAAGTCCAGGCTACAGGTCAGTGTCCCCGGCAGAGAAGAGCCTTTGGGGCAATGATGGCTGGAGGTGAGCTGATGGCAGAGTCCCCACGCCACTCCCTTCCGTCCGTAGCGTATGTCCTGTGGCAGGAGGCCTGGGCAGGCCGGCCGGCTGGAAGGCAGCTGAGCACTGAGCATGGATCCCGATGGGAGGGGCTGCGGGATCCCTCCGGACAAGTGTCTCAGGGGCTGTGGAGGCGGCAGGTTGGAGTAACACTGGTCTGGTACATTCTTCTCTGCGAAGGGCCAAGGCCCTCCCTCGGGCCCCCTGCCGGCCAGGGCGACCTCAGATGCAGAGGCCTTGGCTGTCTGTGTCTCCGCCCTATAGGGGGAGGAACTTGAGAGAGTTTGGAGCCACCAAATAGAGATGATAAAGGACCACTACATCGTGCTGGACAAGACGGTGGAGAGGCTGGGGACTCGCCTGGATGAGTTCAAGGTTCAGAGGGCTGGCGGGCAAGGGGAGGGCTCCTCACTGGGGCACTCAGACCCTCCCCAAACGTTTCCAGGGTGGGAGGGGCTGTGCTGGAGGCGGGGGGAGGGGGAGCAGTGGACCTTTTGCTGGCATTTTATGCTGCGTAAATTATACCTCAATTAAAAGCAAATGAACCCCACCCCCCACACACAAGCGGAAGGGCTGGGCAGCGTCTGTCTAGCTCGTGACCGTGTCGCCCACACCCTAGAAGAGCACGGTGAAGGCTCAGTGACATTTGCAGGACGAATCAATGAATGAATAAGGGTTTCTCCTGCGACGGGTATGTGTAGAACATTTGCCCCAGGGACTCACTTGGCCCAACACCTTCTCCTGGGAGTGTGAGGGGCCTGACCCGCCAAGCTGGCCTAGTGAGCTGGTCGGATGAGTCCAGCCTGTACCTTGTCCCAGAGGTGTCCTCGACCTTTGGACAGGGCATCAAGGGATGGTTCCTGGTAGCAGGGAACAACCTTCCCCCAAGTCTAAAGAGACAAAATCCCAAACAAACCTGGGGGTGTTCTCATGAGGCTTCTGGTCCCAGCCAGGGGGATGTGGGGGAGGGGTGCATCGGGATGTGGGGGCTGAAGGGCGGAAGCGAGGCCAGCCGAGGCAGGTTGCCCCTCTCGAGGTCGGCGCACAGCAGAAGCAGGCTGGGGCCCCCTCAGGGCAACTTGGAATGGAAAAGAACTCAGAAAAGGGGACCAACTCGGAGCCCGAGAGGTGGGTGGGAGGGAGAGCTGGCTCTCTCTGGGGACAGCGGGCCTCGTGTGGGTGGAGGTTTGCAGGGCTATGTGCTCAGACGCTTGCACGCCGAGGAGGAGCCATGCTGTCTGCTGCCAACATTGCTCCTCTAAGATGCCTGGTCCCCGTGTCCTGGGGACATCTGGGTGCCCTTCCTCAATGGAGCCTGGAGCCAGCCCGATTCCGCACGTCCGATGAGTGCCCAGCTCTGTGGCAGCCCTGCGCAGGGGTGAGAGGGCTGCGGTGTCTGCCTCCAGGTCCTCGCTGTCACTTGCTCAGAGACCCTCAAGCGAAAGAGGCCCTCACAAGCGGTGGCCAAGCTGAGCTCGTCGTCCTACCTCCTGACTTCCTTCCTGGGTCTTGTGCCATCAAGATTCAATTGCTTGTTGACGTTAACCCTGGAAGAACCCGGAACAGAGCTTGGTGTGCGACGCAGAACTCTCTGGTCCGAGTGCAGTGGTGTTCACAGCTAACTGATCACGACCAGTCACAGAGTCCTTTGTTCCTTCTCCACTCCGCTGTTCCACTTGACTAGCCTTAAAAAAAGAAAACACAACACAACACACAATTCATTAAATATTTCTTAAAGGAGCCCATGTGGCAAGAGACCAGCCATGCTGTCGGACCTGTCCAGCAGGAGCAGGGAGGCCTCGGTCCTGCTGCAGCCCCGGGAGCGGCAGGGCGACGCCTCTGGCTCCGCCAGGCTGTCCCCGCGGACGTTTTCTGAGCTGGCGCGAGAAAACCTGTTCCTCAGACGCCCGCTGGCTCAGCAAACGTTATCGCGGGTCCACGCCGCACAGGGCACCCTTCTGGGCCCTGGGGATCCCGCCCTTCTGTTTGTGTGCGGGGCCGTAGCAGAATCTGTTTTCTTGTTTTATGTTTTGTTTTGGTTTTTGAGACGGGGCCTGAGGCTGAGCGAGCGCGCAGGATGCGGGGCTGCCCGCCAGCTCTCTCCTCTGGATTCACCCCGCGCTTTCCTGTGTCGGTGGCTGCCGAGGCTCTGACCTCCCGGTCTTCAGGCCGGAGAGCAGCGCCGGTGGGTTTTCTATCAGAATGGCAGCACCCTGCGAGGTGCCAAGCGGGGCACAGTCTCAGAAGCAGAGGATGTAGTCTCGCCACAGGATGGAACGTGACACGGCCGTGACATGGAAAGGAAACCATTTTTAAAGAGGTCTCTGCAGATGCGATTGAGGATACTGAGATGAACAGATCGTCCTGAGTGGTCTGGGGGGCACCGGATCCAATGACAAGTGATCTTACAAGGGGAAGGAGAAGGAAGCTCGAGACACACGGAGCAGGAGGCCTCACGGAGAGCACCACGGAGATCGTGTGACGCCGCCACCACCCGGGAGCGCCAGGAGCTGGAAGAGGCACGGAGGGGCCTCCCCGGCGCCTGCCCAGGGAGCGTGGCCCTGCCAACGCTTCCATTCTGGACTTCTGGCCTGAGCTGTGAAAGAATAAATTCCCGTTGTTACAAGGTGGTGGTGATTCGTCCTGGCTGCCACGGGACACTGATACAGGGGGTTCACTGTCCTGGAAGCCCAGGGTTAGGTGACGTTCATCCCTGAGAGGGACTGGGGGGCATCAGCTGCCAAAACCCGCAGGGTCCTGTCTGAGCCATGCCTCTGAGGCTCCCAGGAGTCCAGAGTCAAAGCCACCAGCTGTGGCCCCTGTGCGGCGGCAGCTGCCACCCAGCCGCAGACCAGCCAGTGCTCGGGGCCCTTCGCAGACTCTTCTCTGGCACAGCCCCTGCCAGGGGCCTCGCAGGGGGAAGACAGGCATGACCAGCAAGCGCGGGGGCTGTTTCTCTTGGAGCGCTTCCCCCAGGATCACAGCAGGAGAATAAGTGAGGACAGACTCTTTCTTATTGATTCTAGGGAAAACACGACCTGCCCTTTGCGAGTAGACAAGCAGTCTTTGATAAGGCCCTGGCTGCATTCAAAATCGTTCTTGGAGCAAACTGTTAAATCCACAGCTCTGTGACTTCCATGCAAGGCGAGACTGATAGCTAGTGTGCACAGAACGCTGTCCGCCAGTAATGGTCTAGGTCCCATTTCTATAGTCCTGTCAGCATCCCTGGAAGAGGAACGGAATTGATACCATGTTAAAGAGGAGGAGACAGAGGCTGAGGCAGAAAGACCAACGCCAGCTTGCCCGCATGGGTATTGTGGCCCAGGGCGCAGGCTTTGGGATAGGCGAGCCTGGGTTTGAGTCCCGATTCTGCTACCTACTTGGTTTACCAGTTCCTGTGGCTTCTGCGACAAATGACCACAAACTGGGTGTCTTAAAATGATAGAAATGTTCTCTCTCGTAGCTCTCGAGGCTGGAAGTCTGGCATGAAGGTGTCACAGGGCCACATTCCATTGGAAGTCTCTAGAGGAGAATCCTTCCTTTCCTCCTCTAGCTTCTGGCGGCCAGAGGTCCTCCTTAGCTTGTGGCTGCGTCACTCCAGTCCCAGCCTCTGTGGGCACATGGCCCCTTCCCTCTGTGCATCTTTGTGTCTTCAGACGACCTTCTTTTATTCATATGAGGACATCAGTCATTGGATTCAGAGCCCCCCCCAGTCCAGTATGACCTCATATTACTAATTACATCTGCAGAGACCTTTGTTATTTCCATATAAGGCCATATTCACAGGTTCTGGGTGGACATAAATTTAGGGGGAGCCACTATTCAACCCAGGACACAAGTGACGCTGGCAGTGGAAGTTAGAGGGTCCCACCTAATCAACCCTCTTTGTTTCTAGATTTTAACTGCTTGAGAATATACCTAAAGACCCAAGTGGGTGGGAGGCCAGGTGCTGTGACTCACGCCTGTAATCCCAGCACTTTGGGAGGCCAAGGCAGGAGGATCACTTGAGGCCAGGAGTTCAAGACCAGCCTGGGCAACACAGTGAGACCAAGTCTCTACAAAAAAATAAAATTAAAATTAAAAAAAATAGACAGGCGTGGTGGTAGATGCCTGTAGTCCCAGCTATTCAGGAGGCTGAGGCAGGAGGTGCACTTGAGCCCAGGAGTTCAAGGCTGCAGTGAGCTATGCTGGTGCCACTGCACTCCAGCCTGGGTGACAGAGCAAGACCCTGCCTCAAAAGAACCGAGTGGGGATCTAAGTATTAATATTGGTCCTGATGACTCTAAAAGGCTATTGTTGAGTTGGAGGAACCAACTGGATGTGAGGCCAAGCAGGAGTGTCTTCCACACCTCCACTTCTCATTCTGGGACTTGGGACTCACCTTTGGGGCAAAGATGTGGATGTGATGGAACTTTGTGTTAATTAGAATCAGGTCCAACTTCAAATGACATAAAGCCCCCATATAACTGACTCAAACAAGATGTAAGTGTATTTCTCTTTCATGTTCAAGAAAATCAGAAGGTCAGTCGAGAGCTGGTATGGTGCTGCACAGTGTTAGAGACCCAAGCTCTGGGGCTCTTGGGTTGGAGACCCAGGTTACTATGTGACTTCCATTCAGAAGGTCACCTTGTGGCCCAACATGGCTGCTGGTGCTCCAGTCATTAATTCTATGTTCAACCCAGCAGCAAAAGGGATAGAGGATGAAGAAGGTTAAAGACACCCATCTGTTTCCATTTCTACCCCAGTGGTCACACTGGGGAGGCTGTGAAATGTAGCCTTGATTCTGGGCAGCAGGCTTCCAGCTGAAAGTCATTTCACAGCTTGGGAGGAAAAGTGACCCCATCTTCTGGGGACACGGGAGGCTCTTGGACATGGGCTGCTGCTCCTGTCGGGGTAGTAAGTGAAGAGAGGGTGGCGCTAATGTGGGGAACTGGTTCTTCATGGAGTGGTGGGGATGGGGAATTAGGGTTTTCCCCTAACACCTGGGCACGGCGTGTGTGGCCCATGAGGGCTCAGTTGATGGCAGACTAGAATTCTCAGTGGGACCCCATGACAGATCAGAAGAGGCGAACTTGCCTTAAACATCCGGGGAGCCAATTGTTAGCATTGGTTTGTGTTTTCCTTCCATGGGTCTAACTCCCTGTGCGGAAAAGTTCCATGATACCACCCTCGAGGGGACAGCTTGTCCCATGTCCCTTCCCTTCTCGTCTGGGCACCTGGAACTCCTGAGCCCAAACCTTCTAACGCTGTTTGCCTGGCCCTGTTGTCCCTGCCCAGCACATGACAGGGGGTGGGGGGGTGGGAGGCTGACATGCCTCTGCTTCTGTCTCAGACGCTCCAGGCGCAAATCAAAGGACTGGAGATGAGCATGGTGAGCAAGAGCATGATGGAGCAGGAGCTGACAGAGGTGCGAGAGCGCGGGTTCCTGTCCCTTCCCCGCCCCCGTCCCGAGCCGGCTCTCCCACCCGGGAAGCAGAATCGCTCAGGCAAAGCCAGGGGAAAGCCTTCTGGAAATTCCTTCCGCTTCTATCCACACAGACAGGTTTTGAGGAGCGGAAGCGTCTCAAAAGTTGTCCCATCAACTCCTGCTCATGACGAGTGAGACTCTGTTATGTGAACTTAAATATCAGGCGTCAACTTTCCTGTAACAGGAAAACCATGATGGCTTAGCTCTCAAAGTTGTGTCTGAGCCAACGCAGACACCAATGTTGAATTTAAGCCAAGTCAAAAAGTCCAAGGTCCTGGCCGGGCGCGGTGGCTCACACCTGTAATCCTAGCACTCTGGGAGGCCGAGGCGGGGGGATTGCTCAGGGTCAGGAGTTCAAAACAAGCCTGAGCAAGAGCGAGAACCCGTCTCTACTAAAAATAGAAAGAAATTAATTGGACAACTAAAAATATATAGAAAAAATTAGCCGGGCATGGTGGCGCTTGCCTGTAGTCCCAGCTACTCGGGAGGCTGAGGCAGGAGGATTGCCTGAGCCCAGGAGTTTGAGGTTGCTGTGAGCTAGGTTGACACCACCGCACTCTAGCCCGGGCAACAGAGTGAGACTCTGTCTCAAAACAACAACAACAACAACAACAACAACAAATAAATTAAGCAGTAAGAGGACCACAAAGGTGTAAATCAATTTTGAAAAGGACCTTATTTTTCCATTCAAATTTTAGAATGTTTACCAAATTCCTCAAGAAAATAATAGGTGAAATTTAATTGGGACTACATTAACCTTTTAGATTAATTTGAGGGAGAAATTATATATTTTTAATTGATGTACCCTACCAGATATTAAGATACAGCACAAAGCAGAGAAATAAAAACAGTTGGTACTAATGTGAGAAAAAACAACTACAGTATATGCAATAAACAGACTAAAATTCTTAGAGAGAGTACCATGGAAATACAGGAACATGACATATAAAAATAGTGGCACCACAAATTAGTTCATAGGGTTGGGAAAACAGTCTCACCACATGGAGAAAAATAAAATTGGATTACTATTCTATGCCATATACAACGATAGACTCAGATGGATTAAAAACCTAGTGTGAAAGGGTGAATTATTAAATGAGTAATTAAAAATGTAGAATATCTTCATTAAATTTAATAAGAATGCCATAAGGTAAAAGATTATAGACTTATTACATCAAAGTTAAGTCCTAGTCAACAAAAGGCATCAACGACAAAACTAACATACTCTGACAGACGAGGAGGAAAAGGCAAAAATACCAGGCTAATACTCTAGACTACACAAAAGACTTCTGTAAATCAAACAGGAAAAGACAGGAACCCTAATTAAAGAAATGGACAAAGGATATGAACAGGTAATTCATGGAAGGGGCATCCTTGGGCAGGTGGGAGGAGAGAGGAGGAGATGGGTATATTCACACCTAATGGGTGCGGTGTAAACTGTCTGGGGCATGGGCACGCTTGTAGCTCTGACTCAGGCAGTGCAAAGGCATATATGTATCCTAAACAATTTGTACTCCCATAATATTCTGAAATAAAAAAAAAAGAAAAAAGAAAAAACAGAATAAAAAAATATATATGTATAACTGAGTTCCTAATAACAAAGGCAGGGGACATTCTAAATGGTCCTGATAGTAAAAAGAGATGCTGTAACTCATTAGTAATTGGAGAATATAAATTAAAACAACATTAAGATATCACTTTACCCTATCAGATAGGCAAAAATTAGAAAGCCGGATAAAGCTAAGTGCTAGCAGGAATATGGAGAAATAGGAACCTTTGCATACACTGACAAAGAGCCCAAATCTGGCAGTGTTTAGTCAAATTAAGTACAGCAAGCCACTCTTTCGTATACATCCAAAGAAATTCTCCCATAGGACCATAAGAGAACAAATATAAGGATGTTTCATCACATTGTTTGTAGTATTAAGAAGTAGAAGATAATCTACTGATGCCCAATACTAAGAGAACAAATTATTTAAGGAAGAGTAGATGGCAGTAGAAACAAAGAACTAGATATGTACACTGCAACATAGTCCTTAAATAGTGCCAAGAGGGGAAAATAAGTAGAACAATTAACATTTGGCACAATACCATTTAGGTGAATTTAACAACACACACAAAACACAGCACTACATATTTATAAAAATGCATATAAACAGGATATTGACCAGATACATTAAAACAGTTAACCCTATAGGGAAATGGGAACAGAAGTGGGAAGTGGAGATAAAAAGGTTAATCTGAAAAGCTGAGCGAGGACTTGCACAGACCAATGCTGATACTCTGCTATGAAGTACAATATATGATTCACTCAATTCTCGCCTCCTGAGGACTAAAAAATAAATTTACCACAGAGCCTGTCAAAATTTCAAGAATGAAGGACCAAAGAAGTTAAGGTACATGGAAAGGGTTCTTAAAAAGAGAGAGAGAGAGATAAAGAAATCACATCTCAACTAAACTTAAACATATGCTGAAACTAAACAACCAGCAGCTCCCAAACAAATCAAACAAATGAAAATTAATGCACGGGTCTTCTGTTGGTTCCATAAGTAAGTCAAGCTGTGGTTAATAATCTTAAAACTTGAAACAATCATTCTACAGCTAGTTTTTTTTATAGTATTATAGGTTTCTTTGTGGCTGCTAAATCAAGTGAGATACTGATTTTACAAGATAGCTACCAATAGATTTGGTAGTCCACAAGAGTTAAAATTATTCCCTTGGCACTAACAAGGCTAAATTATTTGGCTTATGTTTCATCACTGTATTATTATTATTATTTCTCTTTTTTTGAGACTGAGTCTCACTCTGTCGCCCGGGCTAGAGTCCCGTGGCGTCAACCTAGCTCACAGCAACCTCAAACTCCTGGGCTCAAGCAATTCTTCTGCCTCAGAATCCCAAGTAGCTGGGACTACAGGCATGTGCCACCATGCCCAGCTAATTTTATATTTTAGTAGAGATGGGGTCTCGCTCTTGCTCAGGCTGGTCTCGAACTCCTGAGCTCAAATGATCCACCCGCCTCAGCCTCCTAGAGTGCTAGGATTAAAGGTGTGAGCCACCATGCCCAGCCTATTCCACCATTTCTAACTGGAAGCTACCTCAATTGTTCTTTATTTCCACTTTTTGCTACTTGAGATGCTCCTTGCTGGTAGAATACAACTTCAGAAAAAAGGTGCTACCAACCGTGAGACATTGACCAAACTATTAATACTTCACCTCCCAGGACCTTCATCTCCACATCTATAAAAGTGTTAGACCAGAGGATTCCTAAGATTCCTTTCCATTCTAGGAGTGTATGATTCTCAATTATTACCCTTAGCAGGAGCATAGAAACTTGTAAATCACCCTCACGTCTTTTACCAGCACTGCTGTATCTAGACCTATACAGTCTTTTCTATTATTTGGGTTACCCCTAAGGGTAAGAGATACTAATCAAAACAATGCAATATCTAAAAAGGTTTTGAAATAGATTAAGTTCATTTATATAAGAAAATTCCTGGGACTTGCGTATGCTGGATTTGAAAGAAAAAAAAGAAAATTCCATAAATCTTGAAATTTGTGATAATTTATATTGCATTGTATTGAAGTTTACTTTTTACTATCTATAATACTAACATCTATGTACCTACTTTTCCTTGTTCTTGAAGAAATGGTTAACTAAACAGATCATTACTGCCAATTATATGGCCGAGATGCAAGCTCAACCTTGGAGGAACAGCAAGAACTCTAGCATCAATTTACTAAGAATTGCTAAGCTTATACCCCAGATCTAAGCAGCCCATGCATATAGATGTGGTCACAATAACAGTCATAATATTTTTGCTGGCTTTTGCCCACCATGGGCTCCAGCAGATCCCTCAGGGAATATTCCCCATGTCCCCCCCCCACCCCCCAGCATCCCATTAGCCACACTTCAACAGGTGGCAGCCAGCATAACGTACTCTTTACGAATGTTCTCTGCCTAGGAAGTCCCTGCCACTGTTGTGAGAAAATTAGTGTCTATACTAAGAATGGTACCGCTGATGCTTCAGATCTGCAAGGCTAAGAGGACAGAGCAGGGATGGCACCCACCCAAAAGGATAGAGATCGTTCAAAGCCACAGTTGATCCTCTGGGGATCTACTCAGTCCTGCTGGTGCCCGTGCACCACACATAAGAAAACAGCTCCCAGATCTCAGCCTGGACCATCAGTGGAAGGCAAGATGGGTGGGATGCACAAATTGTTTTAGAGCTTCCCAAACACTTTCACTCTGCCTTTCTTATTTGCTTCTCCAAGTCCTATAAAGTAGGAAGAGGTTACTATCCCCATTTTACAGATAAAGGATCAAGACTCAGTGATTCAGAGAGTCTCACAATGTACAATGTCATTTAAGCCATCTAACGCCCAATATAATGGTTGTTCTACTATTAGTAACGTTTGACTTAAAAATACACATCTCCATAGTGGCAAAATCCTGTAAGGAAGATGATCTATCAATAGATGAGTAAAAAGTTAAGGAGTCAAAGAGAGGTGACACAGGATAAAGGATAACAAGAATGAGAAACAAAGTCAGGACATGCGTTAAATCAACAAAGATTTAATCTCTAGAGACTGATGTGTGGTTTTGCTGTTGTTCAGAATAGTTTCTTGAGCAGTTACCCCAACATAGCCAGAACCTATCCTTTGAGAGGTGTGTTTTGTATACTGGGGAAGCACAGGAAGGGAGGGAAACTGACAAGAAGCAAAGGGAGAGAAGGGCCACTCTGCATAGGAGAGATCCCTAGAAATAAGAGAACATGAGGCACCAAAGGAGTGTGGGGTGAAAGGAAACGAGAGGTGTAAGGCCCAGTAATCTGGAAAAAGTAAGTATTAAAGGTGACTGGGGTTGGAACAAGATGAGGGTAAGAGTCAGAAGTCAGAGGCACCAAGTAGATAAAAGGCAGATAAAAGGTGACTAGAAGACCAGCATGGGAGGAAGAGGAGATAAAGGGCAGATCAGGGAACTTCCAGTCAGAGATAGCAGAATGCATACACAGCCTCTGTTCTTTCTCATACCTCACACTGACAGTAAAAAGGGGGGAAAAAAACGTTAACCCACAAGGACGAAAAAGAACCAAAGAGACAGGAGCAACAAAATTTTCTAATCTGGAAAGCAGATAGATAGGTAATAAATGTCTTAGGAGACCCAAAAATGGTAAATCCTAAGCTTGTGGGGGGGGGAGGGTTCAAGCAATTTACACTATGAAAATCCATAGGAATGGGGGGACCAGTTCCCTCTGCAAATGGGGGCAAAAGGTTATAAACAGGAAGATTCACCGAAAATTTTTAAAAAGTTAGACTCACAGATCCTCTTTCTTCCTCCATACAGCCAAGAAAATGTCCCTTCCTCACCTGAGAGAAGCCTGCAGATTTTATTTTCTAGAAGGGCAAAACAGAGGGTCCCTTGAATGGAGGACACCATTCTGAGTCTTTCAGAGATGCGCTCAGCCAATGTGAGGGAGTAAGCTCAAAAAGGTGAAGAAGACACAAGACCCAGAAAAGAAAGGATGCAACCCACGAAGCCAAGGAAATCCCTAGGAAGCTAGAGAAGGCTGATCCATTCTATTCTTCTGCCACTCACTTAGCAATCAACGCATCTAAACTGATGTGTATCAGAAGACTCTAGGATAGACTTATTCAAGAAGGTGAAACTAAAAAATATCTGATGTGAATGATCATATAGAGGGAGATGCATGCAATAAGAAAGAGGAATGGAGACCTATCAATGATAAATGCATAGAAAATAAGCAAATAAAAGTCTAACAATTCCAGAGAAAACAAAATTTAAGCAGGAAAGAAAAAAAAATTATCAATGGTGTACCACATGATTTAGCTGTCAACAGCATCTACATAGTCATAATAATGTAAATACTGAGTTATCAACCTAACACTTAACCAAAATTACGCTGTAACTATATGGAGAGGAACGTGGTATGGAAAATATGGGTGAGTAGCTAAGGTGGGAAGCCAATACACAATGCAAAAGAACTAAAAATCAAGAAGAAATGTATGCATGTTATTTAAAAGTATGAAGGTAAAGCCTTAAAAAATCAGTTAAAGAGGAGAAAGAGTTATCTCTGGGGAGGAGGAAACTGGTGGAAGAGGTAAGCAGAGGACTGCTGTTTGTGGTGATACAAAAAATCTAAGAATAAAGAAAAACAGAAACGAACCAAAAATCCTCTTTTAGGGAGACTTTTTAAAAGGCTTTATACTGGCTGTCAGAATAACATTTCTATGTAGACAAAATTGTTAGTGTTGCTGACAATGTTTCTCAAACTGACTTGCAATATACAAGCTGTCTCTTGTTCCATTTAGGATTACTTAATGCATTTATTCAATAAATGAATATTGAGTGCCTATACTAACTGCCAGGCACTGAAGTAGGTACTGGGATACAATGGTCAACAAATCAAACATAATCCCTCCCTTATGGTACTTCAATAAAGTGGGAGAGATTTAATCAAACGATCACACAAATAAAATGGCAGTTTGAAAAATAGCTTAGGTAAAGGTTGCTAAGAAAACTCAATGGGGAAAGGACAGTCTCTTCAACAAATAGTGCTGAGAAAACTGGATATCCACATGCAGAAGAATGAAGTTGGACCTATATCTCACACCATATACAAAAATTAACTCAAAATGGATTAAAGACCTAAACGTTAAGAACCTAAACTATAAAACTCCTAGAAGAAAACATAGAGGAAAAGGTTCATGACATGAGATGTGGCAATGATTTCTTGGATATGACACCAGAAGAAAAGGAAACAAAAGCAAAAAAAGACAAATGTGACTACAAAAAACTTAACAACTTCTGTGCATCAAAGGATACAATCAATAGAGCGAAAGGGCAACCTACAAAATGGGAGAAAATATTTGCAAATCATATATCTGATAAGAGTTAATATTAGAACATACAGGCCGGGCGCCGTGGCTCACGCCTGTAATCCTAGCACTCTGGGAGGCCGAGGTGGGAGGATTGCTCGAGGACAGGAGTTTGAGACCAGCCTGAGCAAGAGCAAGACCCCATCTCTACTAAAAATAGAAAGAAATTAGCTGTTTAAAATTACAATTTATTTTAAAAAAAATTTTTTTAATAAATGAAAAAAAAAGAGGTTAACAGTGTTACATACTTCAAATACCCCAGGACACCATAGTAATATAGCATAGGGCAATAAACACTCAAAATAATAAACCCCAGGTTATGAATAAAAGGCTAAATTATGCTATTACCAAGAAATTAGAGAAATATGTCATACAATTTAAAAAGGCTTCCATCAACCATGACTCAAATTAAATAGTTTCAGCTCTTAAAATGCACTTATGGTAGTATCAGTCATCTGGGAAATGCACATATCCAAAATATCATATTACTCAATAATAATAAAAGAATAGCAACCACATTATTATTGCTTTATTCTTCTGAATCAACTACCCTAAATGATGTAACATTTAATTGATACTTTTAAAAAGAAAAAGGACAAGTCAAAGAAGCCAGTAACAAAAGACCACATACTATCATATAATTTCATTTATATGAAAAATCCAGAACAAGCAAATCCATAGAGACAGGAAGTAGTTTAGTGGTTGCCAGAGGCCAGGGTAAAGGAAAACGGAGTAAATGCTAATGGGCTTGAGGTTTCTTTACAGAGTGATGGAAATACTCTAAAATTAGATAGTGGCAAGAGTTGCACAACTCTGTAAATATACTAAATACCATCAAATTGTACATTTATGCCGGGCGTGGTGGCTCACACCTGTAATCCTAGCACTCTGGGAGGCCAAGGTGGCCGGATTGCTCAAGGTCAGGAGTTCGAAACCAGCCTGACCAAGAGTGAGACCCTATCTCTACTAAAAATACAAAGAAATTAATCGGCCAACTAAAAATATATATAGAAAAAATTAGCCAGGCATGGTGTCACATGCCTGTAGTCCCAGCTACTTGGGAGGCTGAGGCAGAAGGATTGCTTGAGCCTAGGAGTTTGAGGTTGCTGTGAGCTAGGTTGATGCCACGGCACTCTAGCCCGGGCAACAAAGTGAGACTCTGTTTCAAAAAAAAAAAAAAA